>JAMAKW010000161.1:0-27994 GCA_023628315.1 Neopestalotiopsis sp. M2102B | reverse complement strand
GATCGCCTCGTCTCCTTGTTGCTGCATAATTTGGCACATTTCTTCAACTATCACGCAATCAGGAACGATTGGTCCATCTGCTTCTTCGTCGGAGACTCCTGTCAATGATTTGGCAACCGGAGAGACATGTCATGAAAGTATTGCCTCTGGGATACATACTCCATCAAACGCCAAGAAACGGGTCTGGTTTTGATGATATATTCTCGAAATTAAAATCATTTGTACCAAATGTCTCCTCATCAAACCGTGAATGTCATTGTACGATATCAACCTTAATCGACACCGTTGGCCAGCTTTCCTGATGCTCCTCCAGGGCTGGCCAGCAATCAGTCTAATGCGAGTGTTTCTACCCTCCATCAAACACCGAGCAACGTCTTATTCAAAAATGGCCTTCTTCCTTTTAGACGCACTCGCAGTATTACCTCTTCACTAATCGTACCAGCACCCCGAGCCATAAAAAGTCCAGTTGAGCGCTCGGCGTCACCCACAACGCCACAGACTGAAAATTTTTCAAAAAGCCATTGCTGTCATCGTGGAGACAGCTTCATTGACCACCAACCCGCAACGTAATCCCCCATGGGCGGATCATGCCGCTAAAAACAAAGAGGCACGACGACTTTGAAATAGTCTTTCCGCTAATCCCAACCGTTCCAGAAGCTTATTAGATTAGTGATTTCTGATCCACTCGGTAAATAAAGGCGAGACACGCGTGTGGGAAGAAAACGTCAGAGAAATCCGAAATAGGGGCTTGCCATACGGAAATTTTACAGTAATGCAGGCCTCTTATCGTCACTTATTTCCTGGCTCGGTATCAATTGGGGGCATCATTCCTGATCGCTGAAGAAGGCGTGTATTATTAGGATTCAAAAATTAGTAGGGTTTAAAGTCAACTCTTTGTTACTCAACACTTCTCTCGCCATCGGTCACATGGGTATATGTCTAGGAACACCAACACCGATCTCCCGCGCAGAAACAGCAAGGATATTCAAGTAAAAGAAAACAACGCTAAACGGGACTGTCGTGGTATCATGTTTTCGTTCGTCGCCAAATACTGCATCCCCCTCCATTATTCGTCATGAGCGAGCTGAAGAGGTTCAAGCTTCCCATCTTGTGTGATTTTTGTCGGTTTCGTAATCCATTTCCATGCCATAAGAGATTCTAGTGCTGAATCTCAGGCATCTCGTGGGCATCGTCAAAATGCTCAGTAAACCTGGAGCGCCTCTACTTCCTCCAGCCAGACGAGCGAGTGGACGCGTTGCGGCCGAGGTTGGCACGTCCAGTGAAGCGACTGTGGCGCTCCTTGTGTGCCCACCAGTAGGCAGCCATGCCAATGGTGCCCAGCAGCCAGAGGATCAAGTTGGCCAGGTCGACCCAGACGGCGTTCTTCATGAGCTGGACGTCGCTGTTGCCCTCGGGGTCCTCGTGGATGTACATCTTGCCAAAGATGCCAAAGACTGCACACCACAGAATGAAAATGACCAAGCTCCAGGCAGGAACGACTGCGAAGCGCAGAATGAAGGGGACCAAGTAGAGTAGCGCAGTCAGAGAGGAGAGAGCGCCGACAACTACGGCGTAGACCTAATGGGACAAGGCTGATCAACATCTATTCGCACTATGATGAAATCCATAGGTGAGGCAGAAAACATACCCATTTGCCGTCGGCATAGACGTGAGCCTTGCGAGCTCTGTCGAGATACTTGCCATAGAGGCCAATGACGACCAATCCCATGACAAACTGGAAAAAGTGTAGCACTGAGAAGAGCAGATAGCTCAGCGCCATACCGAAGAGCCCCATGGTGAATCGGGTTGCGAGATTTGTTGTGGGTCAGGAAGTCGCGAAATATACTGTCGAGAATGTTGACTACAAGCAGAGAGCTTTGCGAAGCTTTTGCTGAAGCTGTTGAGCGATATGATGGCACTGCCAAGGGGTATCCAATGCCTGACTCGTGATTGTGTCACACAGTTGGGAAGGAAGGTTATCAGTCTGGAATGCTGGTTGGTATCTTTTGTGAATGAAGAAACAGAAACCTGAACAAGCTGCAGCTATTGGGGGGAAGGGACCCTTCAAAGGAATGGGATGGAGAGGAGCTGGACGCGCGCAAGACCAAAAAAGTTCTGGTCATTGGGGAAAATTGAGTCCCAAGGTCCCATGAATCGGTGAATAGAGTTTAGCGCTTCATTTCCAAGATCTGGGCGGCAGTTGGAACTTATGACGCAATGACAATATTCAATAGCTTTTATCTGCCCTCGCTACCTGCCAACAAGGTGTGAATATGCCCCCCTGTCAGTCATCACCCCTCCACTAACCCCTGGCTTGGCAAGCGCTAGAAAGCCAACGGACTGGGCCCGCGCAACTGGAACTGGTTGACTGTGAGTCTGGATTCTGGAAGCTCTTCTTTTTTACTTTTTCTACTTTGCTTAGGCAGGGGCCCTCGTAGCTCTCCGAGCCTATCACGATGCGAATTTTGTAGTCTCAGTTGCTCGATTCGGACGATACCAAGAGCTTATTCAATGGACTGTCACACCTTCTTGTGTGGTCTGCGTATGTAATCAAGCAGTGATCTAGAATCTCTGATCTACATGATCATAAAACCACCATCTCATGTCTAGTTGTACTACGAGTGAATGAGTACGAGTGCGTGGGTAGGCGTAGAGAGTACTGTTCATCCCTCCGCCTCGTCAGGAACACGTCAAATAGACACTCCCCCGTACCCATCATCAGATGACAGCTGTCTGCTAACCAATGATGCTTCACCATTCCCCACATATGTGAAGAATAACCGCCAACTGGTGGGCATGAGGTGGCTCTCATTGAAACAATGAATAGAAGTGGATATCTTGTCTGCCAACGTGGTCAATCATCTACACGGCTTCAGCTGAACCCCGACTGTCCCTCGAGCTATGCATAGTCTTACATTATACTGCCCATACCTCGCCCAGTCGGACTTCTTACAATCTGCCCTCCACCTACTACGTACGCCTTAGACATATGTTTCTTACTTCCCTTCACTCATGATTGCACCAGCTGTAATGGGTCCTTGCTTACTTAGAAGAAAGCTGAATGAAATGCAAGTGTGGTATCATTATTGTTGTCAGCTAATCGCCGTTTTGAATATCTCGATACGGCCCGCCCCTCATTCAGATCAAACTCTGCCAGTCGCTAACGATACAATTTATTCCAGGCCCGAAAGTTTCCCAGATAAGATTGTCTGAGATAATACTTTCGTTGACCAAATTCCTCGACATCTTTGCTGGAGCTCGTGGTCCATCAAGTCGTGTATGACATAACAAATTGCAGATGTTTCCTGCTTCTTTTCTCGGAAGTGCGAATCCGGATTCGTGTGTTTTACATCTGCATCTAGCAGTGTGTCTTTTTGTGGTTGTCCCAAGCCAAAAGATATTAAAATGCTGATTCAAAAGAGACCTCGATGCCCGGGTCGACTCTCGTGCTGCTTGACATCCTCTGATTAGGCAGCAGCAGTTGCCGTGGGCGCTATTAATGATTGTCTCGTCTTCTTGGCTTTCGCCTTCTTGGCTGGGTCGTCTTGCTCTGACTTCTGCGAGAAGTCTTTCCACTTTCTCCAGCCATCGAAATCAATCAGTGCTTGCATGCAACCCCACTCCATGACTTTTCGCTCCAGCCAAACAAAATTGACGGGCTGTATCGTGTTAGCCCACGGCAATAAGAAACATAGAGTTTGGTACTGACCTTTGTCAAGAAGTCGTTGCAGCCAGCTGCCAAAGCTTCATGTCTGTCGCTTTGGAGAGAGCTGGCTGTCAACGCCACAATGATGACCGGGCTCTTGAACATTTCGGTATTTGGTAGCTTGTCCTTCTCGTCAGGTTCGCCTTGAACGTCCTCTGGCGCTTTGCTGGCAGATGACGAGAATACGCCAATGGAGTTGACCTTTTCAATCCTTCTAATCTCACGGGTAGCATCCAGACCATTCATGATTGGAAGCTGAATATCCATCAACACCAAGTGAAAGCCACCGGTTCTCCATTTGGTAACAGCGTCTCGGCCGTTCATGGCCGTCTGCCACCTTACCTTCAATCGCTTTACAAAGGCCTCGAGCAGTTTCAGGTTGATGATGTTGTCTTCGACAATTAGCACGTTAATTGGAGGGACGCTACCGTTGAGCATTCCGGGCGGGAGTGACGGGGTGTCGACAGTTCTCTTCTTCTTGGGCCGGGCTGCAGGTCTGGGCGAAGCCACTCGCGGAGGCGGAGTTGCTACACGTTCCGGTACTGGCGGGGTGGGCAGTGGAGGAGCCGTTGGGGGAGGATGAGCATGAGCATGAGCTGCGTGGTTTGTTTGATCTGATGATGCACCTGAATGAGTCCTTGATCGTTGTGGTCTGGAAGAATATACATGCGTACCGATGCTCGGTGGAATGGGCACCGGCGCATGCTGTGCGTGTTGTGCATGGCTGACTCCGGCTGTCGAGACTGGAGAGGCTGTGTGTAGTCTTTGCATCTTTGGCCTTGAACTAGCTAGACGCCGGGTGGTACCACCAGGCGAAGGAAGAGGTGGTAATTGTCCATTATTCACAATAGCCATTGACTGGGGGAAATGGATCGTTGCTGGAGCCATCGCTGCCGGGTTTGGGTGGTGAGGATGAGGCGCCTGAGGAAATGGTGGGAAATAATCCGTCCCGGATTCGTGTGGCCGACTATTGTCTTCATGGTAGTATCTAGGAATTGGCGATGCTTTTGGGGTGCGACGGGGTGGCACATCAATCAAGAGAGCTTCTTCAACTGTCTGGCCTCCGGGAAAGTATGCATCCAGGGTCCTACCCATGGGCTCATCTGGCTGAAGTTGGCGGATGGCCTGGTCTTTTGGCACAATCTTTATCGTAAGATCGGGAGAATCGAACTGACGACCCAGGGAATTGGCATATTTCCGCAGGATCATGTCGCGAACATCATCAACCAGATCATCTTCATTGATGGTGATCATGGTAGCCGAGGCGCCGGGGCGCTTGACCCATATCTTTCTGGTGACCATGTTTGGACTGATGGGAGCTAGTTGGTCTGCTTCTTCTGGTTCGTGAGCATGCGGTGGGTCTAGCAGAGTTCTAATCAGTGCCTGCTGTCGAATCGGCAGGATGCTCTGCTGTCTAGACACGTCGGGGCGACTCGAGGTAGTCGAGGCAGCAGACGGTGGTTGCAGACACACAGAGGCGACGCTGGGGGTGGTCGGCACCGACAAGTCACTATTGATAGCTTCGCCGAGCTTCGTGCCTAATGCAGTGTGCTGTAGGTCACGAGCAGACGATGAAAATGATGTCGAGGTTGGGACCGTTTCTGCCGAGCTGGTGTTGAGGAGGATGGACGGATCGCTAGGCGACACAGCTGCGACGGAGCCGTCGTGGTCGGGATTCAAAGCCGCCGACAGAGATACATCTAAAGTGGGAGTTGCAGATTGTTCGACGATGCTGGGGATGATGGTTTGGGCAGTGGTGTTTATGGTGTTGATCGCTGTTGGTGGTGTTGGCGGCCTCGACGACGACAAGGACGAATTAGCATTTGTTAGATCATTGAGTTGCCGATCGTCCAGGCTGGGCAGGGAGCTGCTGATGGTTTTGTTGGTGGCATCCTCGGAGCTAGTTAGTGTCTCAGCTGCACTTGGGCCTACTGCGACCGCTGCAAGACTGTTATTATTAGTGCCGTCAATCTCGGCAGCAGAAACCAGCATTGGGCCAGACTCATTCGACCCCAACGTTGATCTGCGTTTTGCGCGCACTGGCGAAGAAAACGAAATGGTTGTCGTCTTTGCCGCTGTCGAGGAAGAAGATGTTGTAGCTGCTGCAGTTGCACTGAATTTCTGATCGACATCTAAAGTGGCAGAATCTGCTGTCGATGGCCTGCTCCTGCCTGGTCTGCGAGAATCCACAGTGTCAGCCGTCTGTTCCGGGGATGATTGGTGGCCGCCGGAATGGCGTCGGTGGTTCCTCAAGTGCCAGTGAGGGCTCCAGGGCGACCTTGGCGACTCGTCGCCCAAGTGGGCAGCAGAATCCTTGTAATCGTCGTCGGCATCGTGAGAAGTGTGTTCAGATGAGGCAGAATTTTTATTTGTACGTTGTGATCGCGGTCTCCAGGACTTGGAACTGTTCTTGCTCGAATGTACTGAAGGCGCTGGACTCTGGCGCCTCAGCAGCTTCGCCTTGATTCGGGCCTTGAGGTCACCCATTGGGGAGAGCGGAAACTGCAAAGTCGAGACATGGGCTTCCACGAATTTGGACATCTAAGCGGACTGGCTGGTAGATGCCGCAGACAGAGTTAGAAAGAAAGATTCCCCTTGAAGAAGAACCTCGCTTTCAGACCTGGTCAGAAGCAACAGCAGCAGTAGTGTTGGTAGTCATGCAGAGTAGTGCTCACTGAAGGGAGATGCACACTGTGAACATGAGTTGGAAAACGAGTAACGGCTAACAGCTCATCCGTGATACAGCCGTCATGTGTGGATCAAAGCGACGCGGCTTTGGACGGGACGGATGGCAGAAGGGGATTGATTGCAGAGAATTTGCAGACTGATGCAAGACCCTCGGTAGGTTTGGGAGGCGTCGAGACCAGAGAGAGACGAGAGGGAAGAAGGTCGAAAACAGGACTTCTTCTTTTTTTGGCGTTTTTGTCTAACATGTGCTATGCGCCGGGGATGCTTGGGTAGTATTTTTCTTGTCAATACATATGTAGCAAGTCAAACAAGTAATAATAATAAGTGGCCTGTCTGTCTGTTTGGTAGGTACAACAAAATTCATTTGTTTCTTCGGCACTCCATACTTGCAGGTTTGGCAGCAACGCTACTCCTGGTCTTTTGCTCCGGATGTGGTTAAATTACTGGCCCAACGTGCGCTTGCTGGCTGCTATGGGCAAAAGACGTGCACCACGGGCGAGAACAAGGATTAGCAATTCATCGCGATCGTGATCGTCGGCGACGCGTTGGGGAGAGCTCAGAAAGTAGCCAAGGGGGGAAAGGGAACGAATGGCGTCTCCCTCCGGCGGCTCCACTCGGAGTCGGGGTCACCACCGCCTATATCCATCCTTGCCTTGCCTTGCCTTGAAAAAGAGGAATCGGCCGGAGATTTCTAATACATGGGGGTGCCTCTCGCTTCTGTAATAAGTCGTTCTCTTTGCTCATTTCTCTGCCTGCTTCATCTCGAGCTCGTCATTGTGATTCCAATGAATGTCATCATCCTTCTGCTCCCCTTGATTTGTTGTTCCTTTCAAGGCGGTCAAACGTGTTTGGATATATGAGGCGCGCATCGGGCCACTTCTCCCAAACAGAGAAAATAGATTTGTCTAGACACCTTACGACGGTTTTTTTCGAGGTAGCCTCGAACATAGCGCCATATAAGAGCAGATCTGGGTCTGTCTGTCAGAGTCGGTTAAGCCGTTGGTTGTCGAATATGGAGATTGGGTTGCAACGTGCAAAAGACGCATGCTTCTAGTCCATACCACGTAGTACCGCGGGTCAAGTCGAAAGAGACGCGATGCTCCAGCTCGCGCATCAATATTGAATGGCTTCAAGTCGTGAGGTACTGATGTTGCTACGAGCTGGATCTCATGAACACATAGCTTTGGTGAGTACCTGCACAGTAGAGAGTCCGAGTGTAGTCATATGAGAAGTGGTTTGAATCATACATGCTCTATACCGCCGCGGCAGCTGCCCGCTAGGATTAATCGCCTTCTTTGGTCAGTGCCAGCATGATCTCGTCTGTTTTGCATTCCTCTGCCCCAGTGCCTCCAGTCTACTACAGTAGCAGCAGTTCAGAGCCGCACCCGACGCTAGTAAACGTCGTAAAGTACCTAGGTACCCAAGATGGGTAAAATCTCAAGTGCTATGTGCTATCAATCAAAATCCGTGCCCGACCAAGAAAAAGAAAACGGCCCCACAAAGTGGTTAATCCGCTCTTCCGGGTCCTCGGCCAATTTTCTTCCAGCAGAGCTTGCAACACCAAACAACCTTGAATCCACCTGAGCCAGGGCAAAGCTTTTTAAATGTGAGCTGCTCTGTCGGTTTCCGCGCGCACATTTCCTTTCACCTCCACGATGCCACCCAGGTGCTCGTGTTCGGCGATCCCATCGTCAGCTATCACATCATCATTATGGCAGACTAGTATCCAGGCTGCCGGCAGGGGCGGCCTGTTGGCCCCAGCTCACCACATCCAGCTCAATGCTCCCGCTGCTGCTGCCGCCGCCGCCTTCTCGACCACCGCGAGTCGCGAGTACAACTCCAAGACCCGGAGAGAGTTCTGGCACTGGCTGTCGAAGGGCGGTTTGAAGTTCAAAAAGCACAGTGGTGAGGGCCCGCAATACGTTTCGAGGCAGGCGGGGAGAGTGTTTCCTCAAAACGAACACTTTTACAGCAGGCCAGTCTTAGCCGACAGCGCTCGCGAGTTAATATGGAAAAAGGTCATTAAACAGGGCGAGACCATCAAGGCCGTCTCCGCGGAGCTCGGCGTTGACATCAACAGAGTTGCTGCCGTGGTGAGGTTAAAGGAAGTTGAAAGAGACTGGGAAGCCAAGGTACGTTTACTTGCTTGCATCACACCTCCACTCCACCTTGGAAACCTTTACCCCCCTTTATATGATGACTGCTTCAAAAAAATTCGATTAGTCTTGAAGACACATACATGGTTACAAACTTGTTGCGAGCCTCTCTGATATAACACCACCTTCTGTTATCAATCCAGCCGTTTGTCCTGACAATATACAATTTGCTGACCAAGGAAACGAATAGGGCAAGGAGATGCCAATGCCATACTTCAAAGCTGTTTCAAAAATGCTGCCTACCAAATATTTCAGAGAGGGCGAATCCAACACTCCTCTGGAGCCCATCAACGAGCTTCACGTCCACCCCCACACGATGAAGCAGCTCTACTGGCCCACGTCAGAGTCGAGGCACTTCACGCGTGAGGATGCTGCCAAGGCCTTCCACCGCAACATGCTGTCCGCCGACGCGCGCATCCCTCACCCCGAGCTGGTCCAGATGGAGCGTGAATTGCTCCAGAAGACGAGCCAGTTCCAGGCCCGGGCCAACTTCATCGAGTCCACCCTCGAGTCGGAGCGCAAGGCCGCCGCGGCGCGTGCCAAGAAGGCTCAGCAGGAGGAGCAGTCGCTCCAGCGCATCAACACCAAGCGCTTCGAGTTCCGCTTCAAGGAGATCAATGCCGAAGACGTCGGAAGCGACGGTCGCAAGATCACCGCCGTTGGTGCCAGATATGGCAGACCCTCATACGACCGTGTCAAGGGTGCCGTCAAGATCCCCACTAGCGTTCCGTAAATGCTTCTCGTACCTGCATATTTTTGTACTATTAATTTATTGCACGGCAGTTGAGATGGCGCCGTAGAACGGGTACACTCCACGAGGCTAATCGCCCAAATGCCGGATCACTAAAGCAAAGTGATGGCATGGACTTGTATATTACCTGTACCAGGAGTAGAGCGACTGCATGTAAGATTATCATTGTATCGGCGACATGGCAGATGGTGCAGCTCGGAAAGAAATGGTTCGATATGATCCCCGCCTGGAAGAATGACGGGGACATCTTGACGACAATAGCGGTCGCTCAATTACGAATATACCAATATCTGAAATCTGAATCATCTATCATCAAGCAAGTAGAATATGTGACAACTCTAGTGTAGGGCTCTGCGCTGAGGGAACCCCGGTGATCGCTATATTTGCGCCTCTGCGGCAATCTTTTCTGCCTCGGCGTCGGAATCTCGCTGAGCAGCAGCAACCAGGTCCGCATGCTTCTGCCAGTCCAAGGGCGAATCCTCTTGGCTCCCAGCATCCACGATGAAGTTCTTACGCAGCTGCGCAATCTCATCCTCGGTGAGCATGTTGAGATCGACCACGCACTTTTCGACGGATCCATAGAGCTCGCGAATCTTCTTGAGGGTTTCGACCATATTCTCTTTTCTATACCGAGCAGTCTCCAGTCAGAACTACACCATATGCTAGCAACGGACACTCCTTTGGAACTCACCTCGATCCAATCATTCGCCTGGCCCCCAGGGGGTTTCCAGCCAGCGCCGGCTCCTTGATCAGATGCCGTAGGAATTCTGGGTGGCGCGACTTGAGTCCAATGTCGGTGAGACTGTACTCATGGGCCACCACGTCGTCGTCGACGCCGCACAGCGACAGGACGAGGGCACAAATGACACCGGTACGGTCCTTGCCGGCAGTACAGTGGAGGAGGATGGGCGCGGGCGTGCTGCCGTCGCTCTCGCTTGGGGAGGCGGCCAAGTGCTTCACTATAGGATTTTGGGGGAGGCTTAGTAGATTTTCTAGTTGTCTCAGGTGTATGAATCTTCTTGGAAGAGACTTTCTGGGCACGTTCACCTCCAGGTCATCCCAATCAAGACTCTCCGAGGCTTGATCCCTGCCAAGGGGGACGAGGTTGACCGATTTAGGATCAGGAGTGTGCGGAGATACTTACGGATGGTCCTATAAGGTTGTGCTTGATTCTGTGGAGCGGACACAGCGTTCAGGATGTCTTGGTATGCCTGCACAAACCCCTGGCCATTCAAAAACGCAATCAGCTTCTAAGTCTACAAAACAGAAGAATCGGGGGCGAAATGCTAGTCTCAACAAGGAACCGAAGCTGAGATGTCTACCCGAGTGAATCGGGCCGTATGGAATGATGAATATCACATGTCGCCATCTCAAGGGTTGGTACCCGACCCCAGAGTAATTCTGCTTGCTGCCGGGAGGAATGCTGATATAAGGCTGGTGGTGTCCATCTGAGATGGTCAAAATGACCATCTCGAAGGCATCGGTACCGTGGGGATGTTCTGCTTACCTCGGAAGATTTGTCCGCATAGTTCTTGAAACGTAGAGCAACGGCCTCTGGTGAGTAGTCATCTTCGAGGAAGACAGGGGCAAAGATGCGCGTCGCCCCGTCCCATTCTTTGGGCTGGCGGCCATGACCATTGCGGGCGTCCCTGTCAATCTCCAGCCTCGACCGCAGGTCGTACACGTCGGTAATCCCAAGGCCCTGCAGCTTGGCAACTCCTGCATCTGTCACCTTGGACGGCTCAGACGATCGAAAGACTACATAATTTGGGGGTTAGTGGCGGGTACTTTTCGAAAGGTCCACGGTCAGGCTGGCCGGGTTAGATCATGGAGGAGTTCCATGACAGAGGCATCATTGATTGCTCTCTAGTCAGATCCCTGACATGTGCCCGAAAGGCAAAGAAAATGCTTACCAATGCCCTTACGTACGACCTTGCCCGGCGCTGTAGCAATCGGATAGCCACCAATGTCACGAAAATTCGCGATGCCCTCGACAAAAATAAAGGGTGGTGAGGGGATGCCGGGGTCGGCCGAGGTAGAAATTGAGGGCGCTGCCATTTTTGGAGACTAAGAATTTCTGGCGCTTTGAATAGTATAAAAGAGTATATAAAAAGACGCAGATCTCTATATCGTGGGTATATAAAATATAAGCTCTAAGTTTAGCTGCTTTACCGTTGAAAGCCCAAAAAAGAATGACTGCATTGGATGAATATAAATACGGTGGCGGCCACTGGCAACCGGGCGTGAGACGGTCGATCTTGGTCCCTTGAGTCCCCTCTCCAGGTGACTCCATGGAGTGGAGTGGGTTCGGGGCCTGCGTCAAGCAAACCACGGAGACCCTCTGGGGGCCGTATGTAAGTAAATCGATCGGCGCAACGTTTGGCAACATGTTATGCACCTAACCTATGTCTGTGCTATCTCAGCTCGGCCCTACACGAGGCGACTGTACTCCAAGAACGGTGCGCTACTTTGGCAAACGAACATGTAGCGAAATGGTTGGATGTTTGTTCCGTAAAATCGTTTAGTAAGGGCGTGGAATGATGTTATTTGGTAAGAGCCGCGGCTGCGCTTATCGCGTAGAGTATAATGTCAGGGATATAGCCCCGAGCCCAGGTTGCCATATCACAGCGACAAATAGCCATCCATGATTTCTCTGCTATTCACGTTCAACATTGAATACCGGTACATGAAAGCAGCCCTGCTGCAAGTCGGCGATCGTGGGAAGCCGCAGCTGGATCAGCTAGATGTGTATCACCTGGAAAGAACGACGCCACCTCATTCAGGCCATATCCGAAGGGTGCTGTGATACCTTGGGGGCTTTATGTACTCTGTAGGTAGGTAAGGGCTGCACGGGTCCCTTCAGGTAGCTACAGTGCTTGCAGCCTTCATTACCGTGCAGGAAAAATGCAGCTTACCCCTCTAATTATATGCATTTCGTTTGGCAGCAAGAGCGACATGATGTAGTTGGTCAATTGTCAGTGCTGGCTCGATCTTAACTGTGAGTGGACGAATTGCTCTTTTCTTCCCTCCATGTGACTGTGACCGTGACCCCGCCCGCAGAGCAGAGCCGCTTCTCTATGTTGACTTGGGTAAGGCTGGCACGCTCACTGCATTTGATCAATGATTTCTGTACACCCTTTTCTCTTGCGCCAACCAACCCATTGCATAATATTCTGCATCTCCAAATGCATTGTACTTTATGTCGGCCGGCTGCGGAATAGAGGGGTTCAAGTTCTTCTCATTCAGCTCCAATGCACCAAAATTGGTAAGGCTTGCTGATTTACTTTCGACTTTTTTTCTCGCACTCTTCCTTTTTTGTTCCTTGTCCCTGACTACTCTCATGGCTTGGCCCCCATTCTTCTATGAAGCCAGCATTATTCTTCTTTTCCGAGTCAACTGGCGATCCGAAGGTTGACTAAACTCGTTGCAGGGGGCGGCCTACGAAACGTCTCCTCCCATTCGCATCAGTCACGCCAGCTCCCAGGGCTTGTTCCTCACAATCTCTACGTCCTCTTTGCTTGCTCCCGAATAGTCTCCCCCTTTTTTTCAATTTTTTCTTTTCACACCTCAATTTAGCTTCGGCTCCAGGACAGTGTTCCAGCCTATTCTCCGGGCTGCCTTGGAGTTTTTGATGCTGACTTGTCTGAGGACCCTTAGCCCCGGATGCCTTATACGCCTCGTTTCTTAGGCTGACGGCCTGCACATTACTCGACGACTCAAGACTGATTCTCTCCTACTTGCTCCCTAGTCCAAAAAACAGACCAGCCACAAGCTCTGTGCATTGGCATATTCTGGCAGTCCCAGCTTTTGCTCCTCCCTTGCGTTTATCCAGTTCGGTAGTCCTCAATCAGTGCCCTGCCTTAGTCTTTGAGCCCACGGGCCGCGAGCCACCCATGTGGGCCTTCCAGGCGACGGGCGCCTTCAAGGCTTTGACACAAACTTCTTCTGTGTTGTTCTCGTCTCCTTCCTGTTTTGTCATCTGAGGCTGTTTTGTTTTCCACCCGATAGGCTGACTCTTCGAGAGCCCATGCTCAAGAATCAGAGTCTCTCGTCCGGGCACTTCTCCTACTTCTTCCCAGTTTCACCTTGAATCGAGCCACAGCCTCCCTCCTTTCCACCAGGATCAGAACAATGTCTGTGATCAAGTGTATCAACTCTGTCGATCGAGAATAAGGTCATGACGCCTGATGAGAGATGAAATGGATGAATGAAATTCTATAAAAGTACCAGAGTTGCCTCGCCCCTTCTAGTCTAAAACCTTAACCCTAATCCTGTTTTTAGAATGAAAATGTCCTCATTGTTGCACCACGCGGCCACGAATACCCCTTTCTTCAGCTCTTGCCACCCGATATATCCAGAGAAATCAGTATGAAGTCGAGTGGATATAGTTTCCCTTCAAAGAATGTCTGGCGCTTATGTAAGCAGGTGTTTGACGCTGAGATGTCTCGTTAATCACACACCCTGAGTAGGCAAGTAAAGAGGTATCTCTACGGGTTACACTCGACATCGCCACAATTCTTCTAGTTGTAGAAAGTGTCGGGACGGGAAGGGCGCTTCTTGAAGCAGAGAGGGCAGGAAGTGTCGTATTCCCAGCTGTTGTTGGATCCAGGGCAGTTGGGCTTTCATCAAAGTAAGCATTTGCTCGTTGCGTTGCGCCCATTATTCACTTACACAGACCCAACGAAGGCCACCACTGCCGCCACCCAAAGCGCCCTTCTTCTTCGAAGACGAGGATCGTGATGAGTATGTGCTGTCAGTGGCAGAAGTCGCGTGGGTGTGTCCGTAGCTGTAGCTGCCGGAGCTCTGGTAATAATTGGCGGACTGGCTGTATTGAGAAGACATCTTGTGGATGTGGTAAATGATTTGGGATTCTTGTAAGTTATCGAATGCTGAATTATTGAGAAAAATCAGATGAAAGCTGCTCTGTACATGAGTCGAGTCTTGGGATCTGATGATTGATGTGATTCATCGCCAATCTATCTCCAGAGGATCAAGAGACTTTATACATCTCGATACCCTGAGCCCCCGTCACTGGAACAAACGGATGAGGCCATTCTCAGAGAAAGAGTGCCTTGGTGTGGGTAATTCTCATTCGCTCCGCCGCAGTTTGAGGCAAAATCATCGACTAGATCCGAAACCTTCGAGTTCGTGTCACTGATTTGTTCCTTCTTCTTGGATGACACCGAAAAAGAAGTGCCTTTTTCATCTTTCTTTTCTCCTCGAAATTGCAAGAGCCCAATGAAGAATCGCCAAGCTGGTTTGTATCCCCCTCCCGCAGCCCCCATTCGTCACAGAATCCTTCAAGCCAACTCGGTGAGTTTTCTTTTGGCACCAGAGGGACTCTAAAAACATCTGTAAAAAAGACGTTACGGCACGCTCGTTCTGTTGGGGGCCTGTCTTGTTCCACCGCAATCCTATAGCTGCAGTGGTCTTTTTTGTCATTTCCATCGCAGCCTGCGGGAAACGGCCGCTGAAGCAAGCATGCCGAGGTGGCACTCAGGACCTGCATTAATCCTAGTAGTGATGTGGTTGCCTCGTGGTTAAGGTAGGATCGTTTTCCCAAAGCCATGTGGATGGGAAACAGCCGGAACTCGGCCGGTACTGGGCCATACTACCTCAAACCGTGGTATACAGATCTTGTTAGCCAAAGTCGCCTACGGGCAGCCCCTTCCACGCCTGTGCTTCGGCCCTGGTAGCCATCGTGCCTCGGGCATTCTCATAGGGGCTGAGGGCCTCTTGAGGCCTTTGCATGGCCACGAAGCAAAGCCACTAAAGGCCCTCATCCGACTGACTGTACAACTGCTCCTTACCAATAGCGTATGGGTGAGATCTCGTTGCCTCCGTAGACCCACCGGTCTGTCGGCACTCAGCCAGCGTAAGGTTCATCTTGTGTACTGGTGCGTTGCGTCGTTACGACCTCAAAGTTGACGGTGATATCGGGCATACCGAGTAACCCCCTCCCTTTTGCGCACCTCCTCTTGGCT
The DNA here is from genome assembly GCA_023628315.1 of Neopestalotiopsis sp. M2102B. NCBI lineage: Eukaryota > Fungi > Ascomycota > Sordariomycetes > Amphisphaeriales > Sporocadaceae > Neopestalotiopsis > Neopestalotiopsis sp. M2102B. The sequence continues at coordinate 12,709 of JAMAKW010000161.1, read as the reverse complement.
GCTGTGATCGCAGCCTTTTTTTTTTTTTTTTTCTCCTTCGTTGATACCTCCGTTTCGGAATGCCCTCATGGTCCTTTTCGACCAAACTCTCAAATTCCTTTTCTCAATCCAGCCCTTTGACTTGATTCAGTGTTCGAGCAGTCGAGTACCTCATAGGCTGTCACGGTCTCTTGACCGACGTGCTTATTTCGGTGACAAAATAAGCTCTATTAGTCCAGGCGGCCACCGGCGGAGTCGTTGTCATTGGCCCCAAACCAAAACACTTCCACCTCTTATGAACCCCAACCCGACGAAGATGTTCGATATTGTTGTTTCCCTGCCCCCTCCTAGTCCAAATACTGTAATGTAAAAAATATGAGGCAGAATTTCTTTTGTTGATGACGAGGAGGGGAACGTTGTTCGAGTGGACAAATGACCTCACCCGAGGTTGGGCGTGGGCATGTGATGACCCCTCTCTTTTCACTGCGTTTATAGTATGAAGCAGTTGGCCCCCCAAACGGGAAAAAGAAGAAGCGTCCCGCCCCCCAAGCTCAAGATTGTGTCGCACCCAGAACCCAAAAATTTGTGCAAATCCAGTTTTGGATCACAGACGTGATGAGACGCGGGTCATGGCAGCGACTATATATCTGCAGATTGTCGCTGTCAATGCAGCGGCAGAGCCGCAGCATTGCGCACTCGCGTCTTTGCGGCTGTTGGTTCACTTGGCATCATGAGGCTCTGCGCCCCGACCGTCAGCTCCTCTCATCCTGAAGTCCTTCTACTAATTTAGGCGATGTCCAATGAGGCTGCCGGTAGACCGCGCGGCTAGGTGGCAAGACGTTCCCCCGGGAGAGCTGAACTTATAGTTCTTTCGAATTATGGCCAGAGATTGGTCGAGCCGCTCGTAGAGCCTTCCACTCCTACTCCCTCCTTCTTCCTTGTTGTTATAATTGACAAATAATGGTATGCAATAAAGTCTTGGGATGGGGCCTTTTGCATTGACGATTGAGGCACCAAAACTTGAACTTGTTCTCGTTGGCTCTCAGTGCTCGAGAAGGAAGTCAGCTGGGGCGTGGACGAAAAGGACAAAAAAAAAGTGCATCGATGAAAATAACGCCAAATTGGGAGAATATAATCGTCGTCGCTATTATGGGCGGTATGTGCCGCGCAAATTTTATAGAAAGCTGACACTTCCCCTCCCCCTCCTTACTCCAAAAGAACCATGTTGAAGAAAGGCGGCCATCTAGGACTCTATTTGAAAAGAAGGAAGAAATCGGAGAAGAGATGCACACTAGTGCTCACCACGACGATACTATCGTGTGATGGTTCTGCGACTTGAGCGTCTGTATAGGATAAGAGACAACAGGGATGAATGGTACGGCAATATATGAGATAACGCGAAGAAAACCAGAACCAAGGAGAAGAGAGATAAGAATTTGGGGGACATCGCCGAGATCTTATATCTGAGACGCGTTGCTGAGGCACAGCATTATATCAACAATGCTAAGCCTATACAACAATTGCCAATTAGGCAGCATCCTCAAATATTTGCTGTTGGTTGCAAGAAAGATGGGGACGATACCCTGCTGCTTTGGAAAACCAGGAAGTCATCGTGAAATATATGGAAATACTGTGTGAGGCTGGCTTGAGTCGAGCATATGACTTGATGGTTGATGGCAAGGCAAAACACGTTTTCGCTCAGTGCCATGTTCGAGCGGCGTTTTTCTCATCGCCCTTCACTATCGTGTAGTCAGTACACGATGTTTGTGCCGTTCATGTGACAGTCTTGTATGCCGGTGAATAAATGTACACATACAGATTGTGAACATTTGATGAGGCTTTCGTGATCAAGCATCGCAAGGTGATAGAGTGCCCGGCGAAACCCTTCAAGTCCGTCGAGGTGTGCATCGTCCAGTATATACATGTGCGATTCACTCGCCCAGTTCCGCCTTCGACAAGGCTGGCTTTAAAGCGGCCGCTGATAGCACGACTTCGCAGAGCCTCACACGGCAGCGCAACTATGTCGGGCGAGAAACGGCCCCATGCAAGGCGCAACACTTGGACACGGCACTTAAGTACGAGACTCACCCTGGAAACTCTAACAGGATGGGAAATTTTCTTATGACAGCCCCGAATTCTCAAATAAGATAGCATGGGCGTCCTGTCGGTTTCGATATCCGGTCATCCAAGCAAATGAAGACAACGCATATGCCGTGTAATGTCTCCCAGAGCAACACACGGACTGGGCAGAAATCAAGGTAAGGCAAATGGAAGAGTCGAGTTTCTTGGAGTCCAATCTGGAGGCCCGAGGCATGATTTCAAAGACGCGTCTTGTTTACCTTTGGGTTAGTATGCGTCGAGTAAGTACCTTGGTAGCCAGAAAGGTGAGTAAGAAGAACAGAAGGGGGAAAAAGAGAAATGAACCCATTGGGAGTCGAACTCAGATAGATCTCTTAGCCGAAGCTGAGTGTAATATTCGTTATACCACAGGCACATCAATTTGAAGGCATAAACGCCTTGTATTTGCTCGCTGATGCTTTCTGTTCCGTAGAGAGCAGAAATTAACCTTTCACCTGTCTATGAGCTCGCCAGGTGACGTATATACGACGTGATGAAGAAAGTCATAATCAGAGACCATAATTACTGTATCCAATACTCGGGCTGCTGAAATCCATGTTGCTATGATAGAGTCGCGATAGTGCGAGTCGGGCACCAATGAGGATCAGAAGTGCGCTCAAGCCCGATATCAGAATAACATGTGTACTCTCCCAGCCAGGCAGTTCTAGGCGGAGACCAATGAAGAAGCACAAGAACTCACCGTCGAACGCCGATCGTGACTCCAGATGACTCTCCGGTTGGGGGATCTCGCACTCGACGACCTTTTTCCAAGAACAGTAATTCAAGCGTTAAGAACGGGTTTGGTTTGACCATAGGAGGAATACGGCACTGAAATTTGCCGTGCAGGGTGGCCATGTCATTGTACTGTGGTCTCTTTTCAACAGACGAATCATCTCGAGGGAATTTGACGAGCGATGGATTGAAGCCACGTTGCGCTGCAACTTTATTCGCTCGGAATCGTGTTACTGCAGGATTGGATCTCGGACTAACCTAGGGGATTTCATCTCATCCCTCGGGGTTGTTGCGAATTTGTAAAAGCCACCGAACAACGAACTTTCTCAAGTTCAAGACAGAAGAATTGCCTGGCCACAGCCGGACTTTTGGGTAATGACTGATGGACAACTTCGATTGCATGTTTATGCATAGTCTAGTTCACAGCCAATGATCCTATGATTGTCTCGAAATCTTCATAGTCATTCGTTAGAATTCAAAACCATGAAAAATGCCCACTCTGTTATAACTTTCAATGGTCTTTCGATATTCGCTGTATTGATGTAAATACAAGTAGAAGCTTTCGTACGTGCCGACGGGCCGGCGACTGAAACGAAGCGAGCATGTAATATCTGCTATCCGACATGCCACTCCATCATGGCATGTCAGTGGGTATATCTCAGCGGCGATGCCTGACCTTCGGGATCCCATCTCCTGTCATTGGGCATTGGACAATGCCGTCAATGCCTACGACGGCTGTTATTTTTCGTTTTCAAATATGCATGGTGCTCTGCTATACTCATGCAAATAGACCCCTAGAATCACACTGGGCTTTCCCGTTTCTGCTCCCAGTTCCAAAAGATGTTCTTCTTTCGGACCCTGATATCGATTCTCTCTTCAATCTTTAGCTTGCATAGTAAGTGAGCTCTAATCCTCAGTCACTTCGGCAAAGGGGTTCTGGATCTCTTCGCTGCCGTCGACGGGGCTGATGACAACCAATAGCGTTCCTCTTGCAACGACGAGTCCCAGCGGTCTCGTACTCTCGTTACCCTCGTCATCTATTTTTCGAATACGTGTCAGCTCTGCCAATTTTTTTTTTTTTTTTTTTTTTTTTGAAATGCACAAGGGGGGGATCCGCGCCGGTTCCCGCTCTCTTGTCGTGTCCAAACCCCTCGCGCAAACCAGGACCCGGCAATGAGGAAAAGTCCCAAAAGACGGCGAGAGCCGGGCTCGAAAACATATCCACACCAAGGGTAAGGGGAGGGGGAAAGAAGGACAACGCACCTCTGACAACCTCCTGCACCTCGTCCAGCACCAGGTTCATGAGCGCATCGTAGCCCTTGAGCGTACCGGTGCACTCGCGGCCTCCGTTAAACTTGACCGTGATGCGCTTGTCCATGTACTTGCCCAGGTCGAGAATGTTCTCCTTCTTGGGTCTCTCGCCACCTTGCTTGTTGTCTCCGTGGTGGTGGTGGCCGCCTTCCCTGTCTCCTCCGTGGTGGTGACCACCGTGTCCGCCGCGTCCTCCTCCGCGCCCGCGACCTCCTCCCCGGTGGCCTCGCTCGCCTCCTCGTCCTCCACGGCCGCCGCGCTGGTTAGGGACGTCGGCCATGATTGTTCTCTCTCTGCGGGGCGGTAGTGGTGTGTGTATAGAAAAGACTAAGTCTGTCGGAGTTGGTTGCGACTTTGTTTGTTGGTAATGGAGCAGCGCGGGATTGTGGCGTAAAGCTGGAGCTCGTTTGTGGTTGGTCTTTGGTGATGACCTTTGGGATTGCCGGCGGTGGTTGAGTTGAGAGAGCTCAGGCGCGGAATTGATTGCGCGCTGAGCTTTTCGAGCCGGACCGGACCAGTGCGGGCCGAGTGACAAGCAGCTGTGCTCTGGGCATGCTGGGCTGGCTGCTGGGCTGACTGCTGGGCTGCTGGGCTGCTGGGGCCTAGGTCCCTACCTTGCCCACTGCTACCTGTATCCATTCGCCGCTGAAAGGTGACATCTGGGGGCACTTGCATCAATTGAATCTGCTGTGGCAAAATGTCCAAGCGCAGAGAAAAATGCGATTTCATTATGGACATCACAGATTGATCAAGATTTCGCATATCGGGACATGGGATTCTTTGCATTGCGCCTCAATTGGTATAATGTATGATATGCATCTGTTTGAAATATGTAGAGTTTCGCTTGGCCCCCACCACTATAATGTTCACACACGAAAGCTGCCCGCCTATAGCTAGCTAGCTCCCGAGCAGTAGCACTTTGGCGGGGTTGACTCTTGTATAGGCGCCCGGGCATGCGATCAAGAGATTCCGCTCAACATTCACATACCTAGCTGCAGGATTAACTTCTCATGGTATTGATAGATTGAATTAGAGTATACGGCAGTATTCGTTATTATTGAAGTTAATTTCGTCAACAGTTCACCGTCATATTTACGTCTAGTTTTGAGATTATTGCAGCCACAGCGCAGACTAACCAATAAATAAAGTTCCGCCCGCTGCCCGCGACACTGCACGAAATTGTTTTCTTCTGCGTGTCTCTGCCTTGAGTTCCTCGATTAACTCCGATGCCTCAGTTGCTTTTTCTTCCTGCCCGTCCGCCCATACCGCCGCCGCACGTCCGCTCTCACATTACAACAACCCCTTGCTCGACAACAACTGCATTTGCCCCCTTCTGACAGTTCGGAATCGACAATCGTCGGAATTCCTGTTGGAAGAGGGGTTTTCTTAGTCGGCGGTCTAAAGGGATCGTCACCAAGCCTCTCCTAATGAAGCTTGAACTGTCTTGGGGAGCCGCAGTGGGCAGACTGGTTGCAGAGGTCGCAGACGTTCTAGAATGTATATCGTAGGTAGGCAAGGTAGGGTTCTTTATCTTTTACCTTGGCGGGACGGAAGACATGGGAACGGCCTCGTGGGAGTCCGGGACTGGCTCACGGCAGTCGCTACATGTGAAGGCGAAAAAGCATTGATTGGCAAAGCAAAGGGAAGTATGGTGTGGCTGGCGGCTATGTTAGGTAAGTCAGTCAGTAGGTAGCAGGTAGATACTACTATGTAGGTAGGGACTGATGACTCCCAGGTCCTCGTACTCTGTATGAATGAGCATCAGGCCCGCATAGGCAAGTCAAGGCGGTATGTACTACAGTACACTATTACTGAATGGCAGCCGGCAGCCTCCTCCTTTGTTTGCCTCCCTGCCTCCCTCTTCGCAGCATGTGGCCTATCTGTAAGATCTGCGGGCAAGGATCCGCATGGCACCACCTACACTATGTACACTAGCAGCAATCTGCATGTGTTAGGTATGGCGATTATTATTATTACTATGTATTATCATTATTGTTGACTCGACTCGGTACTCCCTCGCCGCACTACAATTTTACGTGTTTCGATGCTAATAAGCCCCTGCCTTGTCTTTGTTATTTCCGCAAAGCAAACCCGAGAGAGGCTGCAGATGGCGTTCAATTAGGTAAGATTACAAGTATTCGTAAAGGTGATATATAATATGTAGGTAATTTTGTAGCCTTGTCCAAGCAATGCGCACCTTCAAACCCCCTGACGCACAAAAAGCACTTTTTTTTCTTCCCTCTATCCTATTGTGGTACAGAGCGACGAGCTACCGTAGTCAGACGTGCCACCGGGACAGTCTTCAACGGAGACAAGTCCGTACGCACCAGCACCTCGCTGCTGCTGCTGCGTACCGCCGAGACCAAAGGTGAACATGCAAGGCATTGTTGATCATTGGAGTATAAGAGACAGGTTAATTGGGGGCCGACCCCATGTGCGAGATCTCCATCGGCCTAGCCTGCCCTCGCGCGGACTGTCTACTGTAGTACTTCCCAATGAAACAATATCGTCCAATGGAGATTATCTAGGATCCTGTCAATCAAATGCATGAGGGACGGAGTATCTGGTTCGAGGTGAGCGATCCGGTTAGTCGGAAGCGCAAAAACCAGCAGTGAGCAACTGTCCAGTATTGCCTGGCGTTTCTCCTCGGGGTAGATAATGCAACCTAAGATAGCGGTACCTTGCAAGCCAATGCGGGGGTCCAGGGACCGGGCATTCGTTTTTCTCTTTGCTCTCTATTACAGGGCCTCCATAGTGTAAAAGAGTCGGGTGGTGGACAGAGTAGGTACATAGTATATGTATGCAGGTAGGGCAGCGTTCCATAGTAGTGTACGCTATACTCACCCTTGTACCTTACCTTACCTTCCCTCCCAGCTTCATTGAGCTCCATTTCTTTCCCCGCCAGCCGAAATGGGATGAAGGTAGGATTTGGGAAGGTTTGTCATTTTTTGCAAACAATGAGCAGTGAGCTTCCGAGCATTGAATGTTTGACTCGAGAGATCCTTCCAAGTGGAACAAACAATATTAGAGGATCCTACCCTGAGTCGAGTCGCGGCCTCGGCTGTCGGTGCACTATAGACAATTGTTCGTTGCTGTCAAAGAAGACAGAAAAGCTTCCCTTGCTGTATTGCCCTTGGACCTTGACCTTTTTCAATGCTGGGGTCATGCAACGCGGCGCCGATCATGGAGCCCCGAGCTTCCATCGCCTGGCAGGCATTGCAAGCCACCACGCCAGGGACTGCACAATCCGCCAGGCCAGGACACAGGCAGGGACGCCAGGCGCTACCTTAGTGAATGCTGCACTAGGGTACGGGTACGGATACCTGTCGATATGCGAGCTCCTCACCTCTAACCCTCCTCTCTCATCAGGACCCTCGGGGCCCTTGAATAAGAAGTTTCCCAACGCCAAGGATGGTAGAGATGCCGATCTTTCCTTAGCTGATCCATCGTTCAAAAAGAGATGCGACTCTTCAGAGAAAAAAAATGGACTGATTGCGGCGACATTGATAGGAACTAGTAGTTGCGACATGACTGGGTTCTACTATCACTTGCTGGATGCATCATGAGACGACATGAGACCAGAAAGAATAACATCAAAGCAATGGTAGTCAACTGACTTACAGCCTTTTTAATATCATCCACCAATGTCTTTCTGCCTCCTGCATCTTTGACCGACTCATTGGACGAGGAGATGGACTGACTGCCACGCTGAATGATGGACCAGGGAAGCTGTTTGGTCGCAGGCTCGCAGCAGCAGGGGAACCCGCCAACCGAACCGCGGAGCATTTGAATGTCATTCATTAGCTACAGAGTAACTCCTCGTACAGCCAGCCAGCCTACATACCCTACATACCCTACCTACCTTGACCTGCCTGCCGTCAATACATTACCTTGCCGGCAACACAACACCACACTTTGACTTGCACCTCATTTGTTAGCCAATCCCGTCAATTCCTCTGAATCGGATTTCCCGCCGTGGCTCGTGCTCGTGCTCTACTACTATGTTTGTACAATTCATCAACAGAGAGTAAAGAAGAAAAAATTTCAAAAATTTCCCTGCCTGTGTGTCTCTAACCGAAGTGACATGACTTGACTGAATGACTGACTACCTTGCCTACCTACATTACATGCCTGACAGGCTACCTACTTGCCTACTCTTCTCTACATTGTGGACAAACCATACAGTTCTTGCTAGGTTCAGCTTCTATTGTCATCGTCTATCCCGCCTGTTGGCGATAATCGACGGCTCCGCGGTCTCATCTTTGCCCCTTCTAGCTCGGATCCGTCCATCAGTCGACGGCTTTGAATTGTAGGTGCCACTCTTCTCCTTCCAGGGTGATCGGCCACAGCCTGGACTCTCTGGACATTTTTTATTCCCAGACCCCGCCACTTCGACCGTTGGTTTAGTGAACAGGGGTACCGGGGCTTGATACTCGCGACCTGAGCTTCGACACTCTCAACTTGTTATTTCTTGGTGAAGATTTCTCTCGTTTTTTTTTCTGGCTCTATATCCAAGGGCGCACCGCCTCTTTTCCTGCCTGCCTTGCCTCACATGGAGTTGTTCGGCCTCTGTTGATTCTATTACTCCCCATCTTATCGCCTCATCCCGGGCCTCTATCTATTCCTCTTGTCCCTTCCTCTCTATCCCTCTCTCTCCACACACACACACACACACACACACACCCGGCTGGTCTCTTATTTGTGGAGGACATTCGCAACGGATGTAAGGCGGGAGGCATCCATCAACGTTGAGGTGCCGTGCGACTCTTTGTTGAACCCAGCCGCAGAGGCTCTCTCTCACAAGCCTTTTTTTGCTCACACACGCGCAATACGCACATACTTACACACACGCGCGCACAAACGCACACACACACTTTCTCCCTCTCTCTTTCTTTCTTTCTTTCTTTCTTTCGACGCTACGACGCGGCTACATCCTCTACTAGTTACCCGTAGGTGACTAGGGGAGGTAAGTACCTTTTACTTTTAGTTCTGCTCTATTCGGTACATATCCCTCATGGTGCACACACCAGATACCTATTACATGTACAATTCCATTACCTACCCACATGCATCATGATCGTACTATATATTCCCCTTAGGCCCATCTGGTGTACCCAACTAAAGAGGAGCTGCTATTCGTCCCTTTCCTTAGCCCGACGCCGCCAGCGCCGCCGCCGCCCAAAACCGCACGCTTCTTTTCGGCTTGCACAGAACCAGAACGGAAGGAAGGAACTAAACTAACTACCTTGTAGTTTCCCCAGAGACTAAAAAGTTGGCTGGCACGGGGGCCTCTCAAAGCTCTTTCCTCAAGTCTGTCTCGGCAACGTTGCCTTGTCGCACACACAAACTCATTGCGCACAATTTCTTTCTCTCTACGTACTCACGGACAACCATTTTTTTTCATTCTTGGAAGGGGGGAGTTTTCTTTTTTTTCCGCAATTCAATTCAGAGTCTGGCGCATTTTATTTCCCGATACTAGGTAATTTGCGCAGAGTCCGACTCAAGTCCCGTCCCGAGCCCCATCCCGTCTCTCTAATTTTTTTTTTCTTTCTTCCCAACTCGTATCTGATCACTCAGTCACCCGCCCAAGCATTGAGAGTTTTATCTGGCGCAAAGCCGCCGTAAGTCAATTCGTCCGAGTGCTTCGGGAGTGCGACTGGGCCGGATCGTTGGGACACCTCGCGGGGGCCGCCGCTCGCGCCGGAGGTTCGGCAAACCTAAAGGTGGCGAAATATCGTCAAACCACATCTTGTCATAACACACAACCAGAGGCATAATTAATGGGGAATTTTTGGCTTTCCACTTCGGTACTTGAGGGGAATCGCGCTTGCTACCTACAATAACACGAAAAGGAAAAAAAGAAATATTCTCCTACAACATGGCGCATATATCCGATTCGGAACATCACAAGCGGAAACGACATGAAGACGACAACGGCGGCAAGCCTCACACTGAGCGTATACCTCAGCCCCCGCCGCCACAGTCAGGTATGTTGACGATATCCTAGTTCCTATCAGCTGGGTATCCCTTTCATCAAGCGCTTCCACCCCCCTCCTAAAGTGTACGGACAAGCTCGGGTTTATTCGCAATGTGTTTTGTGATGCAGACAGAGATGTCTAGTTTCTCCTTTTTTTGTCCATAGTGACGTCGAAATTTCGCTCGAGTCTTTTTATAACCATACCTTGAAATCTTGTGCCGGCCTTGGCAGGTACTGTATCCGGATATCGCTTCGCATACTCCATAGCTGCTGGCTCTCGTCTCGCTCCCAATCTGGGTACCCGTTGCAATGTGTTGTTCGCTAACAGGAGGAATAGGCAATCAGGCACCAATCAATTACCTTGCCAGGGTCAATGCCGGAAAACTCAAGCTCATACAAGGTGACACAGAGACATTCACCGATGTGCTTACTCTCATCAATGAATATGAAGGTATTTGCGATACGACACTGTCCACACTAGGTTTACCCGGCTGCTGATCACTAAATACACAGGCGTCTTGAGTCGCCATGAAAGCTTTGCCTCAAATTTGGGCGCAAAGCTCATGGGCCCGCGCTTGCTCAAAGCCATGGAGGGAATCTTCGATGGGCCCATCATTACCATCCCCACCCAGACACCAATGAGTTTGGATCCTATCACCTGGGTCGACATTGTAGAGTTTTCGAAAGCAAGGCCAGCAGAATTCAATTTAACGACAAACTCCAACGGAGGTCGATGCTGCCAATTTTTTCTCAAGGGTGTACAGGTGGAAATATCAGAAGATGATTGGCGAGTTATCGTGTCTGGAACGCTGGATAGAAATCGACTTATTCCACCACAGCCACTTGAAGAGGACGAAACAGCAGAATTTGCAACCCTCGAAATTTTGGAGCAGCGCTTGAAAATATTGATCAAGAAGGCCGATGAGGTGGCAGGCAAGGCACGACAACTCAACTACCACTTAAGCGGGCGCAAAGCCGCCATAGGAGGTCGCAGGTCGACGCAGCATGGCACAGGATCGACACCATCAAGTTTTCAGGCAGTCAACCAAGCTGGGCCCCCAACAGGGCCTAATCACCACGGCTACGATTTGCATGCGGACTTGCTTCAGCAGTTCATTACACACAATCCGTCAAACCGCTTGCCATCCGTCAGCTCCGTCCCACCCACTCCGGGAACTGCCACGTCCACGCCCAGGACATCCATCCAACAACAAGTCTTGACATCCGTAAGTAACCGGCCCTCGCCCGGCGCTTATGCCCCAGAGGTGAGCCTCAAAGACCCCGACGACGAGCATCGAGCTCTCGTGACATCCAGGGTCGACAAATTGGCACGAGGAGACGAAATCCTGCCTCCATGCGATAGATGCCGGCGGCTCAAGACACCCTGCATAAAACACCTTACCGCATGTCAAGGGTGCACCAAGAAACATGCTAGGTGCAGTTGGAAAGCACTCACTGATGAAGAGGTCGCATGGCTGAGACACGAGTCGGGAGACGTCAGCGGGCTTGGCGTCAGTGCCGGAGAAGATACCGGGGATGAGCAGCGGGAGCGCAGATATGGCAGTCAGTCGGCCCCCAGCTCCCAGCAGGACCCGAATGAGCCTAGGCGCCTCTCGGACCGAAGCGACGACCCAGGCCCCGGCAGATCTGTATCTCGAATCGCCATAGGTCGCAGTGCCGATGACATATGGAGGATGGGCACAAGCTCGAGCAGCCGGCGGGACTCAATGGACGTTGACGTCGACCCCAGGGATACGCACGGTCTACGCCCGACTGCTCGTGTCGAGTTGCACGCGACAACCCGGGAGCTACATAGCCACGGACCCTCTGTCACGACGCCCTCGGGTCGAGAAAGTAGCATCACGTCTCCGCGTGGAGGTGGGCGGAGTGGGCCCTAGTTGGGGTGATAGTCCTGGCCGCTCTCGCTCCGATCCGCCGGGCAGCGCTCCTCAGCAGGACGCAAGTAACCACACAACCAAAAACGAAAGAAAGAAAGAAAGAAAGAGAGGGAGGGGGAGGGAGAGATAGGATTTGACCATCACGGGTAGATGAGCTGAATCATTATGTTCTGATCAGGGGACGAGAGCCCCCTATCGTCAAGCCATCGTCATTATACGCTTCTAAATCCAAGTTTTTATTTCTCTTCATCTTCCCCTCATTCGAGCGAATACAGCTCTTCCCTTTGTAGCTCTTGAGAAGACGGTCGGCAGTCCTTTTGGTAGAGAAAAGAGAAAGACACCAGGGACGAGGAACCGCGAGACATAGTTTGATACCCACATGAATATTTGAAGTCCCTTTCATCTGTCTGGGATCTATTTCTTAATCCTGCACTTTTGAGCCAAGTGCTTTCAACGCTTTTGGCGCAGATGACAACTCTCGCCCAATACACATGGCCAAATTGAGAGATTTTAATCACGAGTAAGTTGACTCAATATGGAATTTCGAAATGAAGTGCTAAAAATGATGTATTTCTTCTGCCTCGTACTATTGACTTGCTTGTCCTTTGAGAATCCAAAATTCTTGTTGGGTTTATCTCAAGATTCTCTTTGTTGATTTGGATGCGATTGGACCGAGTCTCTGTGCGTTCCCCCC
>JAMAKW010000160.1:0-29686 GCA_023628315.1 Neopestalotiopsis sp. M2102B | reverse complement strand
CCCATGTCGCCCACGTAGGCACCTGCTAGTGTATATCTACCTAGGTACCTAGTCTGCGAGGGGAGGTACAGAGAGCACCGACACTTTGATCAAAGCCAATTGCTCAGCATGGGCAAGGTCCGCCTCTGATGTCGACTGCATTTCATGAACAGTATGTAGTCTGTACCTACTGACGGGTTCCTGTCCAGCCCTGCACCACACCAAGTTATCCGCTGTGATAGTCTACAATTATGTTGACGTATGAAACTCGAAAGCACTTGATCATAGTATAATTACAGTACAATGCTTCGACCAAAGGGAGGCTGGCTGCATTGCACGGACAGTCCCACCTGGTGCTTGATATACCTACATCAATTGTATGCACGAGGGGTCGTCTCTTCTATTCTTCGGCTGCTTAGAACTTTGATGGCTTCCAAGGTTCCGACATATACGCACATGGTGCATCTTGATTAGCTGAATCCACAAGTCCGCTGTATGTTCTTCTTGCATTGCTTCATACCGCTTTAGCTTGACACTGTAACGAATTGCCTCGCTCCTTGTCTCCCTTGGAACGTAGGTATGCGGAGTATATACCTTTCCGTTAGGGGTGTGCGTGCTCTGGTATTCAATATGCCTCGATACCAACCCGAGTACCGGCTCAGTGTGCATCCACGATACGTTCATCTGGAATGGTGCAGTTGAGGTCTCAGGGTGGGCGCGGACTTTTATTGATCCTCATCTCGAACATCAATGACAATAGTGCATGGACAGCACTGGGTCGTGGGCATGTACGTGACATACCAAGTAATAGAATTTCCAATAAGCCATCGATTTCAGTGGGGTGTTGCTGCTGCTCCTCCTTTACTCTATTGAGAGTTGTATACTATCGCTACATGGCCTACGTTAAGGCATACTCCTCAGCTGAGTGCTAAAGCGCTTGTCTAGGCTGTAGATCTAGTGCAACGGTCTCATTCAGCATCCGGATCGGCTGTTTTTGCTCAGTGTCCCAATCACAATACGATTGAACCCGCGTCTCTTCCCACGTTTTTCATTTTTTTTGCATCGCAACACCAAAGTGCCGAGGATCACTATTGCTGTGCAGCATGAGGTCTCCTCCTCTTTGACACATATTTTATACTCTACGCCTCCTATAGTGACTCAGATTGGCGGTGCAAGCTCCTGTCGAAGAAGAAATCTGGATACTTGCGCCGTTGGCTAAGGCACCAGCGCTTTCCGCCCATGATGTTTCTCTTACCCCAAAACCGCCCAGCTGCGCACTCCTTGAGACCGAGCACACTCTGCTCCTCGTGCTGTCGCGCATTCAACTCGACACCTATCGCCTACAGTGGGCACAATCGCTGGTCAAAGATCAAACATGAGAAGGGCGCTGCAGATAAGAAGAAAGTAAGTACTTAAAATATATGGTCACAACCCTCATGTATCAGCTTAGGAGCGCTGAATGCTTTCCAAAGAGTGCCCACATAGAGGATCACGGATTGTCTAGCAAAATACCACGGAGCAGGAGAAGAAGACAAGAGGAAACTACAAGTATAAGGTCTTTTCAAAAGCCATGATACTAACCCTCTATGAATGTGAAAGTTGGGCCTCTTACTAGGGCGCGTGATAGCCAGAAGAAAAAAAAGAAGAAGTAAAATGCAAGAGGTCACAAGGCTAACAGACTTGTACAAAATAGACAGCTGAGCGCAATCTCTTTGCCAAAAACCTCAAGCTCTACTCAAAGCTCTATGGCGCCAATCCAGATCTGAATGGTCAGTTGGCCAAGGCCATTGTCGAGGCCAAGAAAGCGGGCATGCCCAAGGCCAATATTGAGTTAGCTATTGCCCGCGGTCAGGGCCGGTCCTCGACGGGAGAAAAGCTGGAGACGGCCATGCTCGAGCTCCTGGGCCCCGGCTCGGTAGCTGTCATTGTTGAGACCGAGTGTGATAACAAGCAGCGTGCCATCAAGGACCTGAAGCTCATCGCCAAGAGGCACGCGGCCACAGTCACGCCGACAACCTTTCTCTTCACCAGGCTGGGACGCACCATTCTGGCGCTTCCTGACGGCTGCGACTTTGACGCCGTCTTCATGCAGGCCGTTGAAGCGGGCGCCGAGGATGTGGAGGAGCAGGACGAAGAGGGCAACGTGATAATATGGACGCAACCAAACGTAACCCACCAAGTCGCGCAAAGCTTGAGCGCAGCCTTAAAGGCGGATATAGTCACATCTGACATCATCTGGAAGCCGTCCGAGGATACAGTCAAGCTGCAAGATCAAGACGTTGCCACACAGCTGGCAGACTTTCTCGCGGCAGTACGTGACAACGAAGACGTGCAGGCAATCTACGCCAATGCCGAACAGGGAGAGATATCAGATGATGTGTGGAGTTCGATAGAGGACAGTCTCGACTGATCACTCACTTGTCTACTCGAGACAATGATAGAAATGTACACTAGCTACCTATATATACAGACGAATATACACACATAATACATAAGCGGGCGACATATTTCACCATCTGCGAAGATGAGATGTTGTCTGTATTTTCCCGTCCAAGTTGGCTGCGCCATCGATTGCCCAACTTGACCAAGTTCCCTCCAATGACACGTAATTCGTACAAATGCTTTTTTGCAGTGACGTCGTAGTAATTTGATTTGTTGAGCCGGCCTCAGGAGCCAGTTGACCAAGTGGACAGCTTCCTGATCCGATCGATCCAATTCGAGATAAAGGAATGATGCGCCTCAACTCCCGAATGCCCATTCTGGCTCGCATGTAGCAGTGAAGAAAACTGCGATTGACCAAGGCATTCTCATATTCGGCCATGGCTGTGGTTTGGGGAGGAAGGCAACTGTTGCCTTGGCGGCCGAAGGTACCATGTACCACCACTCAGTCCACAGGCGCCCCCTCACCTGTTGTTCTCTGCCTCATTGTGGTCGGCCGGGGCAGACGGGGGCGGCGGTGGAGGCGGCCTTCTTGCCTCCTCTTCCAGTCTCCTGTCCCTCAGATACAGTCTTCTTGCGCGCAGACGTTGCAGCTCAGCATGGATTTCGTCCTTGTCGAGGGGCACCTTGTTGGCCTGCTCGGGTTTCGGCCAAAAGTCGGGCACGGCGAAGCGCTCGTCGAGATTTGTACCAAAGTAATACATGATGCCAATGGGAAACATGACATACATGCCAAACTGCCAGAACCAAAGTAGATGGGTAGTCAGCGCAACAGTTCTCAGTGCACGAGTAGGCAGTCGAGGAATTGTAAGTGGCTCTAAAACGCAGAGTGAATAGGTAAGCGTACCTTGAAGACCTCGAGGTTTAGACCGCCCATCTTCACATTGACTATGCACGAGTTGTGCGACGACGATGATACTAATGAAGACGGTATGCACTCGTTGATGCTGGTGCTGCGATATCCCGGGGTTGTTGTCTATGCGATCTCTGCCGTGGTGACTGATGATGGTGTCGATGATGACGACAGTAGTAGCAATATCAGTTGAGTAGGTATGGTACGTGATAGGCTAGACTACCTAGGTTAGGTATTGATGTTACTCTAGCAATGGGAGGCTGCGTGCGAACGGGACGTGACTCTTTGCTGCTGAAGAGAGAAGCTTGAATTAGAAAGAAAAAAAAATAGCTGCATTTCACTCGGCAGTCCGGATTGAGCTGGATCTGATCGACCGACCGACCGTACGAGACCTACTAACCTAGGTATGTACAGTACAGGGAGCACTTTGATGACAATCCCAAAAAATTTGGTAGGTGGGGGTTTTCCAGTAGCATATGGCACTAACCAACCTTGCTTGCAATATGTATGTAGTAGTAGTCCGTGGCAGCTATAGCCGCTGGCCCTTAAGTTGGTAAAAGAGCTTCGTTATCAACTCTAAATTGTTCTGATCCTACACATTTTCATCTTTAGTATCCGATCATTCTACTTGTCAGTTGAGATTTTGTCCGCTTTGGCTCGTTACAAGGCAGAACAGGTGTACATAAATTGTTCCATGCGATAACGCATTGGCAACATTTCCACACCGTCGCAGAGAGTATCACAAGATCAGGCCTACTTATGTACATTACCATAGGCAGACAGCCTAGGATGGTGTAACATATTGAGTATTGCCACACTTACATGATACTCCCAGACGACAGCTTTGAAATATATTCACATTACTTTAGTCACCCATGTCAATCTCAGCAAGTGCATCTAATCTGTAAAAGCGCAGAATAGAGTAGTTGATCATATCACAAGATCGGATTTATTTTGTCGAATTTCTCTACAGAACAGACTGTCATCACGACGAGATTTTTTCTTCTTCCACGTCCTCTGACTCATGTCTCTTCTTTTCTTTCTCGTTTCTCTGCATGTCTCATCAACAACTTTTAGTGACCCGCCATGCTGCTAAGCCACGCCGGCCAACCACCCTCCCGAGTGTTGCCCAGATGCCATCTTCGCCCCAGTCAAGATCATCCAAGTTCAAGTGTTGCGTGTGCCGCCAGACCTCTCTGAAACGTAGTCCGTCAAGCCCCTTGTTGGGAAGATATGCGTCCAGCCAAGTAGCCGATAGGGGCGCCACCAAATAAGTACCATTGGGCTCCTTGAGGTACTCGCTGTTCCTACGATCTGCTGGCGTGTCGCAGGTGGCTAGTCTTCCAAGCTCTTCCAGTAGTTTGCTACCTTCGAGATCCATCACGTCTTGTGTGCGAAGTACTTCGTTCTTGCCGTTCAGCAGCCAGATGGGTGGCATGTACGTCTTCCACCATATCGCTTCCGTCGCATCTGGCTGCTTGCTCAGGAAGACTTGCCCTGGTACAATGCCGCCTTGGTGATAAAGGCCCATCAACAGGGAAAGCGCCAGGTTGAACATGACCCATGCGCCCACCCAAATCTTGAGAGCTGTCGCATTCTTTGGCAGTTGTACCGAGGACAGGATCAAAGGTATCGTAGGTAGCAAGAATCGCGCCTCCTGGTGCTGGAACACGGACAGCACAAATATGCCCGATATCGCCGAGTAGAGCCGCAACGAGAGGTGTGGCTGGAAAAACAAAAGACCGGCAGCAGGACCCAGCAGCATTGGTATGTTTACGAGCATGTGTTGATACCATGGATGTATCCCATGTTGTGCCAGGTTGGCTGGCGACATGTTATATCGCAGGTTATTCCAGGGTGTGATGACAGGGTTCCGCACCAGATCCGACCAATTGATCGAGTGCGGTGTATAAAAGGCAGTATCGAGAGACACGGCGATTATGACAGTAACAAGCGCAGACGCTACTAAAACAGCAAGAGACAGAGGTCTATATGATGGAGAAATCTCGGGTCAGCATTCATGTACTTTTCACATTGTCTTGCTTCGTTGACATGAGCTCCCGAAGGGGTCGTCCAAGAGCAGGAGATGTCAAGAAACCAAGTCGTGAAAGCAAACTCACCTCTTCCAAAAAAGGGGTATCAATCGAAATCCAGGAATCAACAAAAACGCTGGGAAAGTTATTCTATTAAAAACGCCGAAAACGGCAACAACGCCGAGTACGGTCGTGGCGAGAAGAGAAGAGGTCTGCTGAGACTGAGCCCACCGTCAAGTTAGCCAGCAAATTCATAACTCGTGGGGGCCCGAGATGGAGCCAGAATGGCAGAAGGGAGAAAGTCATCTCTCCTTCTCCGTCTCCAACGTATCGCCTGTGTCTTACCGATGTATCGAGGATGCGGTCTATCAAGACCAAGCTCCAAGCGACGACCAAAGTCTCAATCGAATTTGAAAAAGTATGCGTCTGGAAGGTCCAGGTAACATAAGAAGATGCTACTAGCAGAATAGCAATGCGACGGTGTCGCGGAGATTGCACCAGCTCATGAATAGCCCAGTCTTCAAGCACGAAGCTGAGGACAAACATGAGAATGCGCAGAGTCCAAAAGACGGCAATAGGGGGGACCTCGCCATCATTACCGTGGCCGACCCATAGCCACCTCAGCAGCAGCATGGGCAAACCATAGACGGGCCACAGCGGAAAGACACTGCGGATGGGGTTTTCGCTGGTAAACTCCCAGGTCCGCCGCACGGGATAGCTGAAGATCTCGCCGGCTATGACTTCTGGCCCCTGGAAATTCTCATCTGGATGCAAATAGCTCGGCGAAAGTGCAAACCAGAGCCGCACCAGAACTAGGAACAGATATGTTCGCCTCCACATGATGGCGGCTTTGGGTATCTTGTCTCGTCTGCTCGTGGCAGGACAAAGGCAGCACAGGCATCTAGCAGCGCGCCGGACGGATCGACTGCCTGTCTGCTTTTTCCTTGTAAAGCAGGGAAGAGAAGAACTCGTTTTCGGTAGGTCACGGCGAGGTTCGGTACGGTCGGTGTCCCACGCGCCGGGGGCTGGCGAGGTGCAGATGGAGTTGCAGACAGGTCGGGAGAATACAAATCGCTGCTCAGCCAAGACCGGCCTGACGCATACTAGAGTAGATCGAGCAGAGCGTTTGTTGAACGGCGGTTAGCGCTCTAGGCCTGCGTAATTATAGAGAGCTGTGTAGACAGAAACCAGTAGATGTGATTATAACGGCGGGCGACAATACGAAGAAGAAGAAGTAGAAGAAGCAGCAGCAGGAGTAGGTGGCGACCAAAAGGCTGGTGAGAATAGTTGCGTCGGTCGTGTCGGTGGGCAGAGTATGTTGTTTCGAACACGGTCGCATGGGGGTGGGTGTATCTCTCTACCTACATACAAGGTGGCAGGATAACAAACAATGCGACACAGAAAGAATGATGGTCACGAAGTCGGGTCCGTCGGGGCGTGGGGGGGGCTGGCGCGCAGAGATGTTCTCGGAAGTTTGGCGACAAGGTTTAAAGATTATGCATCTCCTGTTGTCAAATCAAGAGACTGGTCCATGATCTGGAGTTGTAGATACGTGTGTAGGTGTGTGTGTGAGTGTGAGAGAGAGCGAAAGTGTGAGAGATCAAAGTCGGGTGGGTGAGCTGGATGACAGGTCACGCGCGACTGACGCGCAGGTTTCTCTTTTGGAGGTGAATCAATCGTTGGTTCTCTCTCGCCCGCTGGTGTTCCGGTTTCTTGTTCTTTGGGCCCCTTCGCTGGCACTGGTTTCTATTTACCCTTCTCTTTTGCTTCCTTGCTCGAGGTCGATGGACAAGGGTGGGAATTGGTAGGGTTTGGTAGGAGATGTCGCAGGGGTGAGGTAATGTACTACATATGCATATGTAGGCAACGACGAGATTGGCAAAGGATAAATGTAGAAATTAACCAACAGATGGGAAAGAAAAATAACTGCAGATGTACCTCATATGTGTAGTGTTGCAGAACACATACTACAAATACTGCATTGTCTGTGGAAATGGTACACCTTGGTGAACATCTGCGCAGAGGCACGCGGCCGACCGTGGACACGTTGGCATTTCATTGATTTGAGGTATCCTCATCACAATATGTCCAGTGTACGAGGTAGGTACTGTACGTATTGAGAAGTACTGACTGCATGGGTAAGCTCTCGAGGAGCTTAAGAATCTTGCCAGGTTGCTGTAGGAGCTACCACTTGACTACCGCGTGCTGCAAATGTCAACTAATGGGCCAGGGTACGCAACCTTGTTCCTTGACTAATCTGTTCTGTCAAGTGGACGCGGTTCGTAAATTAGTACAAGTACCTACGTACCGCGTAAAATGGCAGCTCCAGCTGGGCTATGTACTATCCGCGAGCATTCCCAGTAGTTAGGTAGTATTTAATTCATCAAATGAGCTAATGCTCGCCATTGCTTGTGAAATCATGTAAACAGCAACCCATTAGACCCATGCCCATCGCTACATCTAACAAAAACGACATCCGAATACAGAGTATGATGGCAGCGAACAAGCTTGCGTAGAGACACAAAGTAGACATGTACATGCGTATATTTTATACTATTTTCAAGTCACTCAGTCACAAGAGGCAACATACTTATCTTGATCCTCACCATTAGCATTACGCTCGGACGAATAAACCGAACCTCGTACGCTACAGCTACAGTACATCAAATTAGCTCTCTGCAAACGCTCCCGGTCTGCGCCTGTCTGCATGGATTTGAATATAAGACACGTCGTGTTGCCTGCGGCCATAACGTTTTGCATATATATTCTATTCTTTATCCACCATTATGTGATATATACAGCATGATTGCCCCCTCGTTTCTCTACATTCAAGCATCTCAGGGCTCTCGGTTTCCAAGCCAGTAAAGTAAGCCTCCTACGCCGAGGTTGATACCGAGATGGTGCCCCAAGCTCCAAGCCATACTATAAAGATACTTTGGCGAGAATACAGTCCAGATAAAGAGATGCGTTCTCAGCGCTGTACAGGCAACCATGACGAATAAGAGACTCGTTGTCACAAACAAGGTAAGTAGCGCACCATGTCGAAGGAACACTGCTTGGCGGCAGCCGCCTTTGTGTTGCAACAAGAGCAAATTCGTGGCCGACGTCCACCAGATTGGGGCAGCCCAGTTGCTAACGAATGTCAGCAACCCAACCGCCAAGACGTTGAATCCGCTGACTCCATTGTAGGCACTGGACAGGTCCACCGAAGAAATTGCATTACTTCCACCCATGGCAAAGAAGGACGCGAATTGCAAGAGTACAGCCGATGTCGTCACTTCTGCCACACCTAGGTTGAACCTCTGCAGAAGGCCATGTAGCAGCCGGAAGAGCAAGAACAGCGGAATATTGGTCACTCGGGACTGGGTGAGCGCAAGAACCGTGTATAAGCTGTGCAACAAAGCCATGGCGGAAAACCGCTTTGCATCCAAGCTGACAGAGCCGCCAGTACCGTCACTTTTGGGCTTGCTTTCGAGGCGCCTTCCCTGTCTGCCCGCTGCTAGAAAGTATACTGGATATGCCGACGCCAATGCGAGGCCGAGCAGGACCGCCCGTGCTCGTGCCAAAAGCGATGGTCCTTCCATGAGCTGCAGCAGGCTGTGCACAAAGCCCGTCACTAGCTCGGGGGCATCCTCGTTGGCAAATGCGATCTTGAAGGATATCGCAGATGCAATTACGCCAAGCATCAATGGGCTTGCAATGGCATCTGGAAAGATTTTCCTGGCATTCGAGATGAGCTCAACCAGAAGTACACCATAAGTCCCGATGACGAGACACCAGAGGACCTGGGGGTTTGGTGCCAGAAAAATCTTTACGAGATCAGGGCTACCTGCGAATTTCTGGCCAGTCTGGTTCCAGCCCCTGACGAGTCGAATCGAGACAAGAATGACCAACACTGCCCAAGAGGGGACTCTTGTCGATTTTCGAGGGCTAGGATTGTCAGCTTCTCCTTGAATGTAACCGACAGAGCAAAGGACAAACCGTGTCTGAGAAAGGTACACCAGCCACGCTGTGGTCGCCCAATACCAAAAATGCTGTTCCTCCTCAACATAACTACTAGCAAACATCATGATCCCATACAGGAGCGTGATTGCGGCAAAGCACAATGGCGCGCCGCTATCTTTTTCTACAATAGAGAGAACTGCGAATATCGAGCTGACCACTGAGATCAGCGCAATCGTCACTCCTTGGGTCAGCTTTGTTGTGTCATA
Source organism: Neopestalotiopsis sp. M2102B (assembly GCA_023628315.1). Classification (NCBI taxonomy): domain Eukaryota; kingdom Fungi; phylum Ascomycota; class Sordariomycetes; order Amphisphaeriales; family Sporocadaceae; genus Neopestalotiopsis; species Neopestalotiopsis sp. M2102B. Next base: position 20,171 of record JAMAKW010000160.1, on the reverse strand, counting down.
ATTACTTGCCATACTGCTCATCAAATGTTGGGCTTCTCGCAGACACTAAAGTTTTTTGTTTATGCTCGTTAGCATAGGTCCAGCCGAGCTCTGGAACATCATCAAGACCTACCTGTAGTACTTGCTGGTTCCAATCGTCATTGTCGGCAATTTGCTGCAGATGACTTTGCCCAGCCAGAATGTGCCATTCGCAAGCTAATTTGTCAGCATCAGACGGTAATTTCGAGCAATCCATGGTGTCGTAAGACCCCATCGAAAGCGAGTCACCAGAGGCTGCTGACACAATTTCGAATATCTGTTTGGCGTTGTGCATCATGATGTACGCTTGGTCGCGCCCTGCAGAGATCATCAGCTGCTGCGTAGTATCCATGCTCTCGATTCAATCGCACGTACTATTAGGCCACAAGGGCAAGAATTCGGGTATCATGGCGCCAAGATTGTTCTTTGGTGTGGGAAAGCCTAGCAGGGCACCGAGAGTCGGGGCCAGGTCAGATTGCTGCACGCGTGAATAGTATTGGAAGTCTTCGGCGTAGGGCGCTGGGGCATCTAGAGGCCGAGAGAGAGATTTCAGAATCGGCGACAAGAAGACCAAGGCTGGAGATGTCTCGCCGGCCGAAGAGGCGCCGTGATTGCCTGCATCATTCATGCCATGATCGCCACAAAGAACCAATAGGGTAGATTTCAGGTGCGATTGTGTCTCCAGAGCCTGATAGATGCGACGGACAATACCGTCCATTTCCCTCTGCTTGGGCAGCATGGCGGAACTAGATCAATATCAGCATCTGACTTTGACTCCAGGCAGGACTTGAAAGATGGTGGGTAGGAGTTTGGAAATACCTCCGCGGCCCGGACTTGTGGCCAATATGATCAAGACCGAGATAGTGCAAGACCATGGTGCTCCAATCGTCTTGCTGCAACTCAACATCGATGTGCCTGGTGACATTATTGTCTACCTCGGTGTAATCCTGACGAAATTGCCCAGTCAGCACGCTATGTGAGCGCAATAAGGCTAAAAGAGTGCATTACCGAGACGAAGAAACTAGAGGTGCCATCGGCTCTGTCAAAGGTATCGGGAAATAGCTTGAGCCAGGTGTCATCTCCAAACATGACCAGTTTTCCACTTTGTTTTGCTTTCATTTGTGCGAGCCAAGTATCCTGGGCAGCGAGCGTCGAGGAACTGTCGGCTTCGTCCAGGTTTAGGATGACGTCGAGGAACGAAGGGACGGAGCCGGTGGTGATGGCCTTGAGGCGAGGCATGGTCACGGTCGGAGATGCGGCATGAGCCGTGAAGGGGATCGCAGCGCCATCTCGAATCAGTCTACAGCAAGGCGTGAGGGTGAGCATGTGTCGGCAATCGAGGTCGTACTAGATCCTCAGCAGGAGATTGTACTAACCCCTGAGTAAACTCGAAACCGGAGCCCTCTGCGAAGACGAAGTCGCTGAATCGGAGAAGCGCAGGGTCAGTCAATGTGCTGTTGCGCATCGTCTGTGGGCAGCATACCTCCTGAGAGCGTCCACAACCATGAACACGACACGATCGAAGGGGGCGGCGGGCGCCTGGTCTGTTTCGTCATATTGGGCGTATCCGGCGAGGAAGGGCTTGTAGGGAAAGAAGCCAGCAGCAAAGATTAGAATGGCAGCTGGTATCAATAGGTTCGCTGCAGCGAGCAGGCCAGTGGCGACGAGAGACCTGCTACGTTGGTGCATTTTCACGCAGGTTCCCATTGAACTGAGGCAAGAATGGGAAGAGAGTGAGAGACAGAGGGAGTGAGCGAGAGTAAAAGAAGGACAATCGCGAGGCGCGATGAGGTTGACGATCAGCAGCTGGCGCTGTCCATAACGTAGACTGGCAACAATGTGAGCGCGGACAGCCGAAAGAAAGGAGAAAATGAGCGTTGCGACTTCATTCAACGGCGCCTTATTGTTGTCGTCGTGGTCGTCGTCGGGATGCCGTATATAATTGATATTTGGGCGATACAACTCGTGTTGGTAATGTACGCACAGGGGTTGAATGCTTCAGTCTCGGCAACATACCTATGTGTCCAGAATAATTTCGTCACCAGCCCGTTGGAGGGTCCCGCGACGCGATTTAAAGTAATGCAAGGGTCCTTGGAGCTCAAGCTGCGGCGGCCCTGCCAGTCTCACTGACACGCCCCGTACATTCTTTAAGTTGCCGGTAACGCGCCAGCGGAGGTGCTAGACGCGACAAGCGCGAGTGGGTGGACACTTGACCCAAGCTCTGTACGAAGAAAGAAGTACCTTCTTGCAGGGACTGCAGTGGGTCCACGTGCATGGCCTGCAGCCCAGATGTACCGCGCTAGAGTCGCACCCACAAGATACTTCGTAGTCCGAGGGACCTTGAGCAGCATAATCAATTACAAGCAGCAGGACTCGGCAGGACTCGGCAACATATTTGAAGGACATCTCAGTCGTGAACACCATACTCGAGTGATATTTCACCTGCCTCACCATACACGCTCAATCACATTCCAAGATATTGTGCGGCCTTGGTGTTATGTGAACATCAGGTCAAGTGGCGTCTTGAGTGTCCAATCGCCACTCCCACAAAATCACACGCGCAATTGTCCAAATCATAGGGAGGAACTTTGTCTTGTATCTACCAGCAAATCATCTCCTCAGCATCAAAGATGCCGGACGACGACCGTTCCTCTACTAATCCATTTATTCGCCTCAAAACCGAAATCGATACTCAGGTTGCGCGGTTCTGGCATGGCCCTCGACGAGAGGCACAGGACTTGTCAGAGAGCTCCTCGAGTGTTGATCATCTGCCTGCCACGGCGGAGGTTAACAACCCTCCGGTAGACATCGTTGCAGCCCAAGTACAACAGCAGCGTATATCGTCCTGGCTGGCTTTCTCTGCTTATTCACCAGACAACTTGTGCTTCCTGCCGCAGCCCGTCCCCAAGGATCTTCTTCATGATCCCTTGGCTCAATCGTGCTCCACCTTCCACGATGCCTTTGAAGACCTCTTGCTCGTATGCTCGGGTCGCCCGCTTCGGGACATTCCACAGTCATTGCCTGCTCACGGGAGTGGTCAGTATACAACTTCGCTCTTGTCCCTCGTGATCCAGGCATTCAGCTCCCAGCCATGGCAGACTTCCCTTCAAGAGCAGGGATTGTGGGACGCCTACTTCTCGCGCCAACAAGCTCATCTCGACGCCAAGTCTATCCTTGAAAAAGCCTCCGATATGCGACGACAGCAGCTTCTACAGCAGCAGCAGCGCGGACATTGCCATGAGAAACCCTCGGAAACTTTGCTCCAGTCTCTCATCCGCCAAGCTTCAATGTGCGAAGAAGAGTTCAAGCTCAGCCGTCTCGTGGGTCAGCTGAGCCCTGCGAAATGGATCGATTCAGGTCCTCACGTCCTGTGGGCCGCGCTTCAAGACCTGGACCAGATGAATGACCCGTGGCTTAAGAAGGTGCGCTCTACTGGGACATGCCATGAGGAGCATTTGGACAAAGCTTCATCCGAGAAGGCTGGAACCGAGGAAGAGCTGTATCAAGCCTTCTGCCCGCCGAGGTCAAGCGGTTCTTCTAGCCCCGTGTTGCCGTGGGACAGTACTGCCGTGGTCCCACCGTTCTGTGCCAGTTCTTTCGATTCGGCCACGGAAGCATCTTCCCACGCGGCAGAGACAGATACTGTGATCCTACCTGATGGGAGCAGGACCGTGACTAGAGTTGAGCGGCGCACGCATAATGGTATTACAGAGCAGTCCATCACGACGGAGAAACAAGATGCGCATGGTTTTGTGACAGAGCGCACCACAAACACCATGCGGTTTCCAAGAAATCGTAGCGGGCAGCCTCGCGAATAGCAGGGTTCGGATTAGCGCCTGGGAGTCGAGTCTTCCCATGAGCGAGGAGCCAACACAAGTGGTCGGTCATGGATCATGGGGCAGCTGGGCATTTGGGCTGCGCGAACTGTCACCATTGCACCAACCACCCCAAGTGTCTACTGGTGGTCAGCTCCCACGCATAACACAACTGCCGTATATGGCGATGGCGGCGTAGAATAAGAAGCTCGACTTGGGTGACTGATTGCGTAGGTGTCACGTTGAATATCGGTAATTTGTTGCAAAACTTGCTTGGTTGAAAGACATTTCGCACGCCGCTATCGAGCTCAGACTGCTGGTTTTCATAAAATTTGCAAACATTTATCTGGCATTCACTTGTGCACGTCACTATACTAACTGACGACTGCAGACTAGAGAAAATATGTAATGTCAAGCTGATAAGTGCGGTAATGGCCGTGCCATAGGCAAAATGGGGATGACGATGAGCGCTCCAACTAGTATATCTATCGCCTAGCGCCCGCCTTCTTCTTCTTCATTATTCTTTTCCTTCCAATGATCTTTTGCTCCAGTGCACTACGTGTATCGCTCTTCTTGGACTCGATACCACTTTGGTCAACAGTCTTGTCACCAGTGCCCTTGAACTTCTGGGCAAGATGCTTTCCTTTCGCGGCAGGCCCCCTGTCGTTGCGCCCGAAACGTGAACTCTGCTGCTGACCCTCTCGGGTCTTGCTCTGCTCGACCTCATTTGCGTTCGTGTCTGTTCGACCCTGCTTGGTCTGTCTCTCATTTCGCCTTGACACGACTTGAGCATTCTCGATGGCGAACTCGACAATGAGTCGTTGTGTCCTGCCTGCGTCATTCTTGAGCGCGTGGCCATTTAGCCAACGAAGACCCATGAGTGCCCATCTGTGTGAGGAATATTCGATGAAACCATAGCCGCGACTCTTGCCAGCGCCATCGCCCTCGGCAACCTTGGAGCCCTGCTTATTTTCGTAGACAACCTTTGCCTGTTTGACAATGCCCTTGCCCTTCTCCTTGCGCTTGCGCTCAGCCTCTCGGTCTTCCTCGCCACCCCTTGCCATTTCTTCCTTCGATAGAGGCTCTCTGAGACCCTCCTTGACATCCTTGCTGAATCCAACGACGGCCTCACGAGCCAAGGCTTTCACTTCCTTGTGATCCATGTTGCGTGGAATATTTCGGACTGCCAGGCGAGTGAGACTGAGATGCAGACTCGGGTTGCCCTGTATCTGCTTCTTACGCTGGGCAGCACTCTCCTCTCGCATCTTGACTTCTGAGGGGGCAAGAAGAGCGAAGAGCGGCGAGCTAGGGGTAATGGTACCCTCAGAAAGCAGATACAGGCGACGCTTATCCCTGTCTTTGCCATCGCGTGTAGCAATTCCGTCTGCGGTTAGTTTTGTGGCTTCGTCCTTGCTGACTGCTTGCGAGATCTGCAAGACTCTGCCTTCGAGTGTATAGGAGCCCTGGGCGTCTGCCAGCTCATCTTGCAATATGGAACGCTTGCCTGAAGCGTCAGGGGCCCGAGGCCGCGGTGCCCCCTTCAGACAAGCCTTGGCATCGTCGTTGCTCAGAAAGTTGACGAAGCCAGTGCCGGCCGGTCGGTCTGTAGCGCGATCCATGACGACTCTAGCATAACGAACCCGACCGAATTGCTCGAAATGGCTCTTGAGGTCGGCATCCGTGGTAGAAAAGGGCAAGTTCCGGATGAACAGTGTTGATGAATTGTCCGTCATCAGAGACTTGGTGGGTTTCTTGTCCTGTTCATCGTCCAAGTCTTCCGCAGGATCGTCGATCTCGTCGTCGTCCTGGTCCTCCAGATCCTCATCATCTTCCCCGTCAGCCTCGCTATCCTCGTCCTCCAGCTTGTCACCAAAGTTCTTCATGAAATTCCGAAGGTCTTCATCTTCCTCCTCGTCCTCATCCTCGTCCTCTGCTTTCTTCTTGCCTTGAGGGTCAGCGCTGGGCTTTTTGCCCTCGCCACTCTTCTCTTCTGCATCCTTTCCGGTTAGGTCTGCCTTGCTCTGCTGGCCCTCCTGCTGTTGTAGACTGCCCCATTCCTGCTTGCTGACAGCCCAGTCCACGGCAAGAGTCCTTCCATCAACAATCTTGCCATTGACAGCCTCAATGGCCTTTTCTGCGCCCTTGCGCTTCATGGTGACAAATCCAAAACCAGACAGCTTGCCCTTTGACTGAGGCAAGTCGCAGTAGTAAATCTTTCCGTAACCTCGGAAGAGGGCAGCGAGTTGGTCGGGCTTCTTGATGCTCCATGGCAGATTACGGATGATGAGCTTCGGGGGCTTTCTCGCTTCCTTCTCGGCGTTCCGTCTCTCTTCCTTGTCGGCATCGACTGTGGCGGATTTTCGATCTCGATGCTTGGCAACCTCGATGTTGATAGGACGGCCGTCGAATTTTTGACCGTGTAGCTTGGCCTTTGCATCAGTGGCATCCTGGGCATCGGTGAGGACGACGAAACCGTAGCCGCGAGACTGCTTGGTGGTCGGGTCCTTGACGACAACGGCACTCTTGACAGGAAAATGCTCGGAGAAGAAGTCGGTCAAGGTCTCGTCGGTGGCAGAGGGTGGCAGCGATCGTACGAAGAGGGATCTGCCTGCTTCTACTCGCGCTCTCTTGGAAGAGGGCTCAGTTTGCGCCGCGGCATTCTGGATTTGCGACGAACCGGCTGAAGCAGAAGCTGCAGTCACTGTTGTTTCCTCAGGGTCATCGCGCGACCGCTTCTTGGTATGACCGGCCATATTGACGGATTGGACTGCTGAAATGTCCTGGACAAATCTGCTGATAGCCCCAGGAAATTGTGCAGGTTGGATCTGGCGACCGAAGTAAGGATGGGAGAAGAGATGATCAGGTAAACTGGAATTTTTTGGCTGTTATCGATTGCTGCGATAAGACCATGTGCATAAAAATGGCACAAAACTTTTAATGCCGTGAGAACATAAAGGCGGGGTCTGTCACTAGGTGTAATGCATAAACCCCACTCCCCGCATAAAAAGCAAAACAAGATCAATACTAAAGACCATGTATCATACATGCGAATGTACTGTGTGTATTGTTTGTTTGTTGCTCGGGAAGCCCCACTCGGTTTGTTGACTCTCCCAAGAATCCTCCGCTATCCACATCATACATACATGCATACAATATAGAATTTGTAACTACGACTACGACTACCACATACCACATACATATGTGTTGCATGCCGCCCGAGCGGAGGAATCACAACTTGGCGCGCACCGGTCATATTCGAATGTCTTGGACTTGCGCTGCTTGAGCCGACTGCAATTCAACAACAGACAAGCTCTGCCCGCTTTACTGCTGCTCAGAGGCAGGCAAGCGTGCACCGAAACCACGAATCAAACGGCCTTCTCCTATCGCCAACCCGAATCACCGCTGCTGTCCAGTCTGTGTCTTTTGGTCTCGGTTGCCTCATGCGCTCGGCCGCTCTAGCGTCTAGCGATCACGATGCCTACCCGAGCCTCCTCCAGGTCGACGCGATCCACGCGCGTTTCCTCGGCCGCTCTCGGCATACCTGAGGACGGACCCGAAAACACGTTGCGATCCCAGATCTGCACCATTTTCAAGGATGCTCAGAAGACCACCGCGTCCCACCGGAAGCTGGTCGTCAATTTGCGCAAGATCCATGAGTCTTGCTGCTACGAACCTACCCGCCCCAAGAAGCCTGCGGCAGCAGCTCCTGTCGAAGACTTTGATGAGGATGATTTCAACACCGAGTTCTCGCGCTGCGTTATGAGGGCCATGCCTGTCAAGAAGAGCGAAAGCGTTGGCGAAAAGACCATTCGCTTCGTTGGTCTTTTCCTGCGCCATGCGAGTGACAAGGATAACGAGATGCTGGGCGAAGACGATGCGGATGCTAGCACCATGCCCGAAACCCCCAGCACCCGTCTCATCACCCAGGTCATGGCCGCAATCCTGCCACTGCTGACTGCCAAGGACAAATTTGTGCGCTTCCGCTCCACCCAGTTTGTCTCGCATGTCATCAACTCTCTAGACGCCATCGACGACGACTTGTTCCAAAAGCTGCGTCAAGGCCTCCTCAAGCGCATCCGCGACAAGGAAGCCATGGTCCGCGCCCAGGCCGTCCTCGGCCTGGGGAGACTGGCGGGAAACCAGGTCGAGGCCATGGCCAACTCTGAAGATAGCGATGACGATGATGGCGCAGAGACGGGCCTGCTCGAAAAACTGCTCGAAGTACTGCAGAACGACCCAAGCGCCGAAGTGCGCCGCTCGCTTTTGGTAAACCTGCCCATCTTACCAAACACACTGCCATACCTGCTCGAGCGCGCACGAGACCAGGATCCTCAGACCCGGCGTGCCGTCTATGCAAGGCTTCTCCCCGCCTTGGGAGACTTCCGCCATCTGTCCCTTTCTATGCGCGAGAAGCTTCTGCGCTGGGGTCTACGAGACCGCGACGAAAACGTGAGGAAGGCCGCTGGCCGCCTCTTCCGGGACCGGTGGATCGAGGACTGCGCTGGTGTTCCTCCTCCGCCTGAGGACGGGAAGCCTGCCGAGACCCCGGGTCCTAGCTTTGACGGTCTTGTTGAGCTCCTGGAGCGCATCGACGTCGTCAATTCTGGCGTCGAGAACGGTGTAGCGTTGGAGGCTATGAAGGGCTTCTGGGAGGGCCGTCCCGACTACAGGGACGCTGTCACCTTTGATGACTACTTCTGGGAAACTCTGTCGGCCGAGTCGGTCTTCATGGCCAGAAGCTTCAACGACTTTTGTCGCGCCGAAGGGAACCGCAAGTACGAGTCCCTTGTCGAGGAGAAACTTCCCGAAGTTACAAAGTTGGCCTTTTTCTTGGAACGTTATCTCAAGGTGCTTGTCGAGGCGATCCGGCGGGTGAACAGCCAGGAGCTTGGCGAGGATGAGGATGAGGAGGACACAGTCGAGCAAGAGTTCATTGTTGAGCAACTGCTGCATATTATACTGACCTTGGACTATTCTGACGAAGTCGGTCGGCGCAAGATGTTCTCCCTCCTGCGACAGATGCTGTCCATTCCTGAACTACCGGACGAGGTTACGAAGCTCACCGTCGACGTTCTCCGCGACATATGCTCTCCCGATGCAGCTGGAGAGAAGGAGTTCTGTAGCGTCGTCCTCGAGGCCGTTGCTGATGTTCACGATACCATTGTCGACGAACCGGTCCCGGAGAATGACGATGACAGCTTCCACTCGGCACGATCCGATGTCAGCGGCGATAGCACACCGGCGAGGGGTGATAAGCGTTCCAAGGACGCGGACCTGACCGAGGAGGAAGCCAGAGCCAAGGCCATCAAGGAGATCATGATCAATATGAAATGCCTGCACATCGTCCAGTGCATGCTCACCAACGTCGAGGGCACTCTACAAGATAACGATCACTTGGTAGCAATGCTGAACAACTTGGTCGTACCAGCTGTGCGCAGCCACGAGGCCCCCGTGCGCGAGCGTGGCCTTGTCTGTCTCGGACTATGCGCGCTCCTTGACCGGCCTCTGGCCGAGGAGAACTTGACACTCTTTATGCACTTCTTCGCCAAGGGACACTCTGCGTTGCAGATCACGGCTTTGCATATTCTTACGGATATCCTCAATGTGCACGGAGCACAACTGCTCGCCACGAATCCTGCCCTGCTCAAGGTCTATATCAAGGCGCTACGGTCGGGCTCGAGAAACCCCGAAGTCCAAGGCGCCGCCGTTGTCGCAGTGTCCAAACTGCTCCTGGGACGAGTCGTGACGGATTACGAGACCTCGGCCGAGCTTCTCAAGACTCTTGTGGTGGCATACTTTGACCCTTCGACGGCAGGGAACCAAAGTGTCAGGCAAGCTTTGAATTACTTTTTACCCGTGTTTTGCTACTCGAGAGCCGAGAACCAGGAATTGATGCGTTCGGTGGCGCTTGACGCGCTCCATGCTCTGTACAACGTCAGAGAAGGGCTGGAAGATGACGATGCCGACGTCAACGAGGAGATGGCTAGCCTGACCACCATTGGTGCATGTCTGGTGGACTGGACCGACCCCCGAAAGTGCTACCAGCCTGGAATCGCAATGGATGCTGAGAAGAGGAATGTCAATAGTGACATACACCTTGACCTTGCAACCGATATTCTGGAGAGGCTTGAGGGCAATATTAGTAGTAAGTGGTTTCCCCTCCACCCCCTCGCTTCAGATGCCGCCGGTGCCTCGCGGAAACAAATGCTGACAACTGCCGCAGAAGATGAGAAGAAGGTTGTGGCCACATTACTGGGCAAACTCTACGTGTCGCCGACCTCATCGGAGGACAAGATTCGGAGTTTGTATGAAGATGTAAACGCAGCCGTTGAGGGAAACCTCCTTTCCGACGCGACAAGCAGGAATGCTCTCTACAAGATCCACGTGAGCCTTGGCAAGATTGTGAATCAGCTTAGCGAGCAAGCCAAGGGCAGCGGTAGACGCAGCACCAGCCGGAGTGTGAGCGTGTCGGTAGCTGGCGATGACAAGACGGCCACGGAGGACAGCGTCATGACGCAGCAGCTGATTAAGGAGGAGGAGGTTTCTGATAACGATAACGATGACGATGATGATACCAATGACCGGAGTAACGACACTATACGGCCACCAGAAGAGGTGGACGAGTCCTCGTTGGTGCAGGAGTTACTTTCAGACGCAGACGAGTAAGCACTGCGCGGGCGGGATTAGATTTATTTGTATGTATTCAAGTGATGGTACATTCATAATCATGAATGGATGTATGTTGGAACATGCTTGATGCGGTAGCACGTTTGTTCATCGCTTGCAGGCTTGTTGTTTATTCTCGTCGTAAACTCATCGTGCTCAACTTGATTTTGCCGTATCTTTTCTCCTTCTTCCTCTTGCCCGCTTCAAACCCTCGATTGATGGCGCAATGTGGCAGTGGTCGTTATTCCTTTACCCGTGTACGTACGTATATAATAAGAATAGAGATCCAACCCGTATTGATTTGTATATGTAGAGTATATACCTGCGGCTGGTGATGTGATCTATGCATCGGCTCCGGCGCTCTATTTTCTGGTCCGCCCGCATCTATCAAACAATAATTGCTCCCTTTCTGACCTGATTGCAGTACATGTCTTTGTGTTCCACTAACCACGCCAAACGTACGTGGATAAAACGTCTGCATCGTGATAACACTTATAACAATGCTGCTCATGCTTTGGGAGCATTGAGCTGATTGGAGTCGGGAAAGTCACATATCACTTATCTACCGATTCCTAGCCAGAGATGGAGTAGGGAGGAAAGACTCGACAATGACCCGGTAGCTTGAATGGGTCGCGTGGCCCTTATCCCGATGACACAGCTCAAATATACGCACGAGGCGCAAATAGCTCTGCCATCATGCTTAGGATGGTAGTTGAATCTTCCTGGCTTTTATTCTGTAGAGCCCCCCGCTTAGGCCATCACAGCCATGCTTGAAGCGCCATCAACAACAATGACGAGAAAACTATATCCTTCATCGTGGTCAAGGAATAGTTCATGTACCAGGCTTGATACTACTCTCTCCAAAGAGCGCAACAAGCATGCATCTTCCTAGGCTCGTGGTCCTCTAGCAGGATCAGAGAGGATCTTTGATAGTCCGGGGTCAGTCAAGTTAACCTCTCGAACTCTTCGTCTAACCCTGGTCGATTTAATGGATGTTTAAAAGCCAGCGAACGACGAGAAGTGCTGGAAGCCCGTACATAAATTTGAGAAGCACTGACTTTGACAACATGGAACTTACTAACATCAATAACCTCAATTAGACCAGAACAGGCAAGAGAAAGATAGGATCATCTCATTGATTTCATATGGATCAATAATGCTCGAGATTGGTTCAACATTGGTGAAGGACAATCAAATAAGAGCCAGACTTCGTTGATGTCTTGGAAACCAAGATCCGAGCTAGATAAAAGCTGTCATGGGCGATGAAGTCTGCAACGGCTTGCAGCAGGTCCAACAAGTCGAAATCCGTGTGGTCAAACGCTGCTTTTCAAGAGCACGGCCCCCTCAGACGTATAGAAATTTTGGCTTGAAAGATTCCTCGAGGACAAGAACATCATCCGCAGAAGGGCCTGAACTCCCTGGGGTCCGGATAACGGTCATATATCATCTCAACTAGGTCAATACTTCGAACTTGGACGAGGGCGGCCAGTTAACAATGGCTCAGTATTGGAAAATATATCGAGGACTCCCAGCTGGAAGTCATAATCTCATAACACCTTCACGAGACTTGGCAGCCTAGCCTAGCCATATTTATTCTGGAAAGTCTAATTAAAAGACTGAGCAACGACAGCGAGTGGCGCGCAAAACGTGAAAGCAATCTCATCTCGTCTCAAATTATGGCAATGCCTAGCGATAGAAACTGGGACCGAACGATATAAATCAACCGGGCGGTTAGCACGTATAGCAAAGCGCTAGAATAAATATCTTCGCATTTAAAGTCAGAGGTCGTTCATAAACTATTACGAGTCATAATTGCTACGCACCTCAAACTCGGTAAAATGGCGTTAAACGACTTTAAATAAATATTGTTATAAAAATAAAAAGGGGTTATAACGTCTTCGATGCTGGTATTAATAAAAATATATACTCGAGTCTTATTTTTTAAAATTTAGGTTTTAAATCTTTTTATTTATAATAATGAGACGACGCGAGAACGAATAAATATTAATACAAGGGCGAATAAATAACGGTTCGTTTATAAATTAATAAGGTGCGGCAATATACGGGGGAATAATAATAAAATTAAAAGCTACGGTATTAATTTTACGTACGTACGGGATATTATATAGGACCGGTTTAAAATAGCAGCTAATAACGATGGACCGGGAGGATAACCACGTTATAAAAATAAAGGAATAATTGCTTTATATTTCGTTTTTATTGTTTTATTTTAGTCGGTATAAGCTATTAATTATTTTAACTATTTAAAAAAAGCTTTTGAAAATTATAATTAATTAGTTATTAAATAAATTAATTAAATTAATTAATAACTATATATAATCAATTAATAAAATAATTAAAATTATTATAATTAATTAATTATATAATCAAAATTAATCGTACCAACCTTAATTATAGCGTAATTAATTAAATTTTAATAATTAAAGATTTTATTTTTGAAAATACTAATAATAAAAGCACGATTTTTATAAATTAAAATAAAATCGAATATTTAATTTAATTTTACGGCTAATATACTTTGCAGTTTAATTATAAATATTTATCTTATTTATTATCAAGCGTTAATTTAATTAGTAAATGAAAAGAAAATATTATAAGATCGTAATTAAAGTTAGCATTTAGTTAATTAATAATTAATTATATTAAATGATTAATTATTAGGGTTGGCATTTAATTAATTAATAGTTAATTACGCGTAATTAATGATAACCGTAATTAATTAATGACTTGAGTAAAACTACGGTAGTTAATTAATTGCTTAAGTAAAATTACCGTAATTAATTAATAGTTTAATTAAAATTAAATTACGCGTAATTAATAGTTAATTATACTAATTACCAGGGTTGGCTTTGAATTAACTGCCAGTTAATTCAAGTGAGTTTAACTCAAACTCGATTGATTTAATTAATTAACTAAATCAATTAAGTTTTTAAAAATGCTAACTTTAACTCATTAATTTAGTTAGTGGGCTGAGTAAAACTCAAACTAAATTAATTGAGTTTGAGTTAATTAACTCAAAACTTAAAAACTTAACGTACTTTTTATTAAATAAAAAATTAAATAAAAACGTTAAAATTTAAATAAAACCGTGGTTAAATAAGCCTTGCCGTAACGTAATTAATTAAATTAATTATTAAATAAAAAACTTATTATTTAATAAGTGAGTTATTAACTCAAACTCAATTGAGTTTAACTTATTAACTCAAAACTCAATTAATTTAGTTAATAGCTTGAGTAAAACTCAATGAGTTTTTAAAAATGCTAACTTAAACTCATTGATTTAGTTAATTGCTTAAGTAAAACTCAACTCAAATAAGTTAACTCAAACTCAAACTCAAAACTCAAACTCAAGCTGCCAACACTGCTAATTACCTAATTACGAATAAAATAAAAGAATAATAAAAATAATCAATATTATTGCTTTTTAACCGTTATTATTAAAATCGAATTAAAAAGAATAAAAATGGAATAACTTTAGTAATTTTAATGGCTTACTAGATTTTTTTAATTTTTATAAGTTAATTTATGATTATTTTAATAATATTTACTGGTTTTTAATAAAATAGACATAAAAAATCGAATTAATATTAAAAAAAATAAGGAAATATTTGCTTTATACTTCGTTTGCATTACTTTATTTTATTCGGTATAACGTGTTAATTATTTTAATAATTTGAAATAAAGCTTTTTAAAATCGTAGTTATTTAGTTATTAATTAAACTAATTAATAACTACACGTAATTAATTAGCAGGGTTGTTACGATTAGTTCTAGTTATTAGTTTTAATTAATTAATAACTAAATTACGTAATTTTACTTAAGCAACTAACTAACTAACGTAGTTTTACTTAAGCAACTAACTAACTACAATAGCTTTACTCACCTTACTAATTAATTACGGGTAGTTTTTAATTAGTTTAATTAGTTTAATTAATAACTAATTAAGTGCGATTTTTAAAATCTTTATTAATTCTTATTTATTTAATAAAGTCTTTATTAATAATAATAAAAAGATTAAAAGTGTGATGGCGCACTAGTTGCCCCACCACCTGGTTGCCCCACTCTACGACCGGCTGCTGCGCTGCAGCCAGCCCCACCCCGGACCCGACCATCTTACCGGTCGGGGACGTAGATAGATCTTCGCCGGGCTGGAGGATTGTTTATTCTCCAGCTTCGTTAATACACCTAATTGTACCCCATGCTAGGCAGAGACCGGCTCCAGTACAGTACCGTGACAGATTTTACGGTAAAAGATAATTTAAGTCCATAAAACGGAATTAAGATAATTTAGTTTTATTTTATTAGTTGGTAAAACTACCAAAAGATAAGGTAAAAGATTAGGTGAACGATAAAAGATTAATATAATCGATTTTATTCGTTATTATTTGCCGGTAGTCCGGTAAGTAGGCCGGTGGGTGAATTAGGTGGTTAAATAACCCCCGGCCACCCTACTTTGTATTGATATTAAAGATAAAGAACCGTTATTTTATTCGTTAATATCTGCCGGCTACCGCAGATCGATTAGCTGATTAAATAACCCCCGCCCACCCTACCCTGTAACGATATCGAAAATAATGGATAATAGGTTAATTAATGGATGGATACCCTTTAAGATACCACCCTGGTCGATTTACCCCGCATTAATTCGGTTATCGGTTATTAGTTCGGCAGTTGTAAAAAAGTGTAATATAAATTAATATTAACCTAAATAATTATTTTTCTAAAACGGAAAATAACGGAATAATATTATTAGGTTAAACTTTATTAGTTTCCAAAAAAAATAGTATTAAAAGCAAGTAGAAATAAAGAATTTTAATAAGTTTTTGAAAATTAACGCTTAAATCGGCAATTTAAGTTTTCTTTAAAAATCTACCTTTTGTAGTTTCTACCGTTTAATTAAGTTATTTAAGAAAAAAACAAAAGACGTATTTCTTTATTTAGTAAATTATTTATAAAGTCCGCGAAAGACCAGATTAAAAGGAATAAAAATGGGTAGGATATCTTAAGTTTTAATTAAAAAGACTTAGAATCGGTGGAATTAACGTTTTTAAGAAAATTCATTTTTTATTCCAAAATTGAACGTTAATTAATAGGTTTGATAAAAAAGTAAATAGTGCATTTTATTAATAATTAGGTTATTAAAAAGGGGTTAGAGAAAAAGGGTTAGTTAATATTTTATTAATTTTAAGTGATTAAAAAATTAAAATTAAAAAACGGTAAAAAAAATAATAAAATAACCGGTAAAATAATCGATTTTTTAAAAGAAAATAATTTCATATAGTAGTTTTATAGTTATCAGGGTTGCCAATTAGTTAATTAATAGTTAACTACGCGTAGTTAACTACGGTCGTATTTAGTTAATAACCTGAGTAAAACTACGTAGTTTAGTTAATTGCTTGAGTAAAACTACGTAGTTTAGTTATTAGCAGGGTTGTAATTCATTTCTTTAGTTAACTAAATGATTTAGTTAATAACTAAATCATTTAGTTTTAATCAGGCTAGTAACTAAATCAGTTTAGTTTTCATCAGGGTGGTAACTAAATCATTTAGTTTTAATCAGGGTACTAACTAAATCAAAGCAGCTTTAGTTAGTTTTGAGTTAACTAAAAATTAACTAAAGCATTTTCAAAATAATTATTAAAATTCGAAGAAAGCAGCTAAACTTAATAAAAACCAGCTATTTTATTCTTTATTCTATAATTCATTAAATTAAATAAGGAACTTTTTAATAAAATAAATACTAAATTTATTATAAATATTTTAATTTCTTTAGTTATTAGTTTTTAGTTAACTAATAACTAAATCAAACCCTTTAGTTTAGTTTTACTCAAGCAACTAACTAAATCATTTAGTTTTAATCAGGCGGCTAACTAAATCAATTTAGTTTTAGTTAGCACTTTTAATAACTAACGTTAGTTTTTAGTTAACTAAACTAAATTTAGTTTTTAGTTAACTAACGTTAGTTAACTATTAGTTAACTAAATTGCAACCCTGGTTATTAGTTAATTAAAACTTAAATTTAAAATTAATCGTTGCAACCCTGCTAATAAGTAAACTACGTAATTTTCCTCAAGCAATTAATTAAACTACGTAGTTTTACTCTAGCCACTAATTAATTACGGTTGTAGTTAATTACGCGTAGTTAATTATTAGTTAATTAAATGCCAACTCTGGTAGTGAGTTAATTACACGTAGTTAACTATTATTTAATTATTTCACAGCCCTGGTAATAAGCAGGGTTGCAATTTAATTAACTAATAATTAACTAACGTTAATTAACTAAAAACTACATTTAGTTTAATTAACTAAAAACTAACGTTAATTAGTAAAAGTGCTAACTAAAACTAAATTAATTTAGTTAGGACCTTAATTAAAACTAAATTAATTTAATTTAGTTAATAACTAAAATAACTAATAACTAAAAGATAAAAGCTAAATTAATTAAAATAATTTAATATTATAAGCTTTATAATTTTAATTAATAAAAGAATAAAAAAGAAACGCAAAGCCGTTATTTTTTTATTTTTTCCGTTAAAACTAAAATTTTAATAAATAAAATAAAACCGTTAGCAAAATATTAAAATTTATTATTTTCAAAATGCCACTTTTGAAAAATTCAAAATAAATATTAATTAATACGGTAAAATTACTATTTTTACGGCTATTTATTAATTTTCTTCGGTTCTTTTAAATGTATTAATAATTTTTATTAATCTAATTAAAATTAATTATTCTAATTAATACTTTAATTATTAATTAATAATTAAACTAAATCAAACTAAATCAAAACTAAATTAATTTAATTACCACCCTAACTAAAACTAAATTAATTTAATTACCAGGCTAATTAAAACTAAATAATTTAGTTACCAGGCTAATTAAAACTAAATGATTTAGTTATTAACTAAATTATTTAGTTAATTAAAGAAATAAATTACAACCCTGGTAATAAGTAAAGAGTTAATGAATTCAATTAATTCTGCTTAATATTAAATAAAACAACCACTTTAGTTAATAAAATAAAAGAAAACTAATAAAACGACGTAAAAATAAATGATTTACCATATTAAATGATATTTATTTCGATCTTTTTAAAAGGGGCATTTTAAAAATTATAAATTTTAATAAATTATCAAGGTTTTTATTTCTATTATTAAAATTTGAACCTTTATAATAAAAATCAAAGAATAACGGTATTTAATTAATAAAAACAAGAAACCTTCATATAATTAATAATCTTATTTATCTTAGCTCTTTTCTTTTAGTTATTAGTTCTATTAATTATTAAGTGAATTAAATTAATTTAGTTTTAATTAGGCTCTTATTTAAATCACTTAGATTTAATTAGCAGTTTTATTAAGTAACGTTAGTTATTCTTTAATTAAATTTAATTCAACTTTTTAGCTAATTAACGTTAGTTTATTATTAGTTAATTGAATTGCAACCTTATCAATTATAATAATGAAATAACTTGTCATTCAGAATGCTTTTTATCTTACTTTTAAGGTAAGCAACCATTAGCTTTGCATTTTTCGATTCCTTTTAATAATAATTTGTGGACTTCGTGGACGTATTTCGTTATAACTGTAATTCTTCATCAAATCTAATAAAATAATGAGTAATTAACAGGGTTGCAATTTAGTTAATTAATAGTTAATTAACGTTGATTGATTAAAAACTAAGTTTAATTTAATTAATTAAGAATTAACGTTAGTTATCAAAAGTCCTGATTAAAACTCAATTAATTTAGTTAGGCCACTGATTAGAACTAAATCAATTTAGCTTAATTAATAATTAAAATAAGTAATAACTAAAAGATTACAGCTAAATTAAATAAAATAATGACTTATTATAAGCTTTATTAATTTAATTTATAAAATAATTAAAAAGAAACGCAAAGCTGTTATTCTTTTATTTTTATTATAAATTTCCAAATTTTGATAAATAAAATAAAACCGTTGGCAATTTATTAGAATTTATTATTTTTAAAATGCCACTTTTTGCAAATTCGAAATAAATACTAATTAATACGGTCAAATTCTTGTTTTTACGGCTATTTATATGTTTTCTTCGGTTCTTTTAAATCCGATGGTTATTCTAATTAAATTATTATAGAACTAATTAAATTAACTAATCCTTTAGTTATTAATTAATAATTAAATTAAATGAAATTAAATTAAAACTACATTAATTTAATTAAGACCGTGATTAAAACTAAACTAATTTAATTATTAATTAAATCATATAATTAACTAAAAATGAGTTACAGCCCTGGTAATTACTAATTAATAATTAATAACTGAATTAATTGATAAAACGTTAATTTATTAATAAAACGACTTAATGCTAAAAATCAGGGTTGTGAAATAGTTAATTAATAGTTAATTATGCGTAGTTAATTAAGAATTACGCTTACTTAGTTATTAGCGGGGTTGTGAAATAGTTAACTAATAGTTAACTACGCGTAGTTAACTAAAAACTACGTGTAGTTAGTTATTAGTTAACTACGCGTAGTTAGTTAATTGCTTGAGTAAAACTAAAATACACGTAGTTAGTAGTTAACTACACTAACTAACTAACTACGAATAAAATAAAATAATAATTAAAATAATTAATATTACTTCTTTTTAAGCGTTATTATCAAAATCTAATCAAAAAGAATAAAAAGGGAATCATTTTGGTAATTTTATCATTTATATCGCTTTTTATATTATTTTTTATATTTTTGAATTTTAATTTATTATTATTTTAATAAGAGTTACTACTTTTTAAAATAAATATAAAAAATCGAATTATTATTCAAAAAATAAGGGAGTAATTGCTTTATGCTTTGTTTTTATTAGTTCGTTTTATTCGGTATAAGCCGTTAATTATTTTAATAATTTAAAATAAACTATTATAAAATCGTAGTTAGTTAGTTATTAACTAAACTAACTAAACTAACTAAAAACTACGCGTAATTAGTTAGTAAGGTGAGTAAAACTACCGTAGTTAATTAGTAAGGTAATTAAAACTACGCGTAGTTAATTAATAAGGTGAGTAAAACTACGTAGTTTAGTTAGTTGCTTAAGTAAAACTATTATCAGGGTTGTTACGATTAGTTTTAGTTATTAGTTTTAGTTAATTAATAACTAAACTACGTAGTTTTACTCACCCTGCTAATTAAATTACGTAATTTTATTTAAGCCATTAACTAATTACGCGTAGTTTTACTCAAGCAACTAACTAACTACGATTTTCTTTTATTAATTACTAAAAATCGAATAAAACAATTAGAATAAAATCAATTGACCTATTATAAAACTATCGTTTTAAATAATAATTATAAGCTTATTTTATTTAAATAAATTAATTTAATATAAAGATATTAATAAATTAAATTCTTTAGTTATTAGTTTTAGTTAACTAATAACTAAATTACGTAATTTTATTCAAGCAATTAATTAAACTACGTAGTTTTACTCAAGTCACTAATTAACTACGGTTATAATTAACTACGCGTAGTTAACTATTAGTTAACTAAATGCCAACTCTACTGATAATAAATTAAAACGACGATACCTTAATTTAATAAGTTATTTATTTATTTATTTATTTATTTATTTATTTATTTATTTATTTATTTATTTATTTATTTATTTATTTATTTATT
>JAMAKW010000159.1:0-30738 GCA_023628315.1 Neopestalotiopsis sp. M2102B | reverse complement strand
CCCCACAGGAATAAAACAAAAACGAGTTCGTCGTGGCGAGAAGGAAGCGCGTTTGATTTCCCGAATGGCAAAAGATGTGTGGTTGCATGTTTAAATCCCGAAAGAGTGGATGCATTTTAAGAATTTCTTTAGAGTCGCATCGCATAACACCTATGCACCACCAAGCAGAGCATAACCACGCCCGTCAAGCGGAAGCGTGGGTTATGCGAAAAAGCTGCACGCGCACACATATATGTCGAATTCGGGCATTGGAACCTGCGTCTACGAGGCTGTAGCTAGGTAACGACTCGCTTCAGCCGCTTGAGCCTCAGCGGTCTGCGCTTGGTCGCCTCCTTGCATAAGACTGTTTTGATGCTCACACGATCACATATCAGTGCGCTCCATAATCTAGAGCCGGGGAATAACAAATCGTATAGACCTGACTCTGCATGCGGGGAGGAGCCGAATTGTGAAATATGTATATTGTGAATGGTCTCACATAGCTTTGTCATATATACAAGTAGAAAATCGGGGTGCTACTTGGACTGATGAGGCTGTGCGAATGCATCGAAGAAAATCGCTAATGCGGATACTGTTGATCAGACGGAATTTCAGGAGGTCGGCAGGATGTCCAAGCAAAATCAGTCATTCCAGTTGAACATGAAAAACACCCTGACCACGACCCGTATTCAGCTGCTGCAAGATAAGAGAGGGGAACGACAAAAGGGTTGGTTCTGATGAATCACATATTGCATTGGTCGGCGAGCTGATGAATAACAATGCGCATGCTGCGACGCAAGGCAAGGCGAGGCTGGTGCTTTGGCGAGTTCGCAGCCAAGTGCAAGTATAGGCAAGTGCATGCAATGCATACAAAACATACCTAGGGTAACAAGAAGAAGTGATATCTAATCTTCAAGGCTGGCCATTTGCTGTTCTCGGCACCTCCGCCAAGTATGTTTGTCTTTCACCGGCAAGTTCTGGCCATTTTTGTTCAAAAGCTTTAACGGGATGCGCGGAAGTGAGAAACAAAAGTTCAAGGTCATCCGAAAAGGACTTCTGGACTTGGCATATATGCCAATATGATTCAATTGCGTCTGTGGTATCATTGGCGCGTCATGGAGGAAATTGACGAGCCAAGTTGAGTCCGGATCATAGATCTTCAATTTCCCCTGACTCGCCGACCCCCAATCATGCCATGACCACAGGGCTCGAAAGATGGGCAAGATGGGCAGATGGATGCATACTCAGTATGTGGATCTAAAATGAAGAGAGTTCCGGGAAGCTCAGAAAACTGGGGCTTGAGGAAAGGTGCTTTGGGTGGCTGAAATAAGTGTAAATGTACTTTGTCGATATGGCGGCACAGTATGGGCCCAGGTAGGGCTGGAAAAAGCAGTCAGTGGAAGACAATGGAGGAGAGAAAACTGAGAGAGAACAGAGAGAGAACAGTGAAACTGGTCCAGGTTCGTGTTCCACCTCCAGCCCTGAATTATTCTTGGAATATTCTGAACCATCAACAGATGCAAGGACAAAGCCAAATGAGCCAGAAGCTGCAAGACGAAACTGGCCAAAGCGCTCTTCTTATATTCCGTGTGTCTCCCTACAGGTACGAGTGTAGACTGTGCCGCCAAGCTGCCAAGGGGGCCAAGGGGCCAATACCAAAAAGTTACCTTGCGCATCCACAACTCCTGCAGCCAAATTATTATTATCTGCTACTCTGAGCTTCGGAGTGAATGTTGAATCCACACTGAGTGTACAGCGAAGTTTCACAAGAGGACAAGACTATTAAGCGAAAATATGAAGCATTCAAGGAACTTTCGAGAAAAACAAGGAAAAACTACAAGCTTGACAAAATGCGGAGAAATTGCGAGAAGAAAGCAAAAACGAACAGACGACAGTTTTTCCCATTTAGAAGTCGTCGGTCTGCGAGTACTTACTTGGTGACGGTAGGGACATTCGGGAAATCGGCCCTCGGACTGCTAGTAGTGGTCGACCCCCCATACTCGAAGCAGAGGAAAAAAAGTCAATTAGACTTTCGGACGCGGGTCGTTACCAGAGAACCGCAACCTTGCTCAACACATTGCACCCACTGTTGTCGCTCTAACGGCCGTGTCGTGCTCTGTTGCCATTCTTGCCGATCTGCGCTGCGTACAGCGGCTGCGTCTTGGTGCTTCCAGACTGATCTGGTCGACGCCTTGAGTGCCGTACTAAGGAGATCTGTCCTGCAATAAATCAACCTGGAAGGGGCAGGCAACGCCGGATGCCCAACTTTCCGGTACACCCGTCAACACGCCCGCCACAGAGCCATCACAGAAAATCCTTAAGCCGGTATCTGATGCAAATGTCATGCTCTTTGACGGCGTAGCTTGTCACCTACTTGCCCGGAATGAATCCGGCATTGGGGCCCGCCGCAGAGGCTTGCTTCCCTCAGGGGTGACTTCTATGTGACAGCAAACCACGGATGGCTGTACCCGCCCCGGATTGCTAACATGTCTAGATAATGCTGAGCAATACATGGTTTGACAAGATTAACGGGCAGAGGAGGACCCTGTCACGTAATCGGAAAACCGAAGCCACTACATAACAGCTGGTGCCTATCACGGCGATCTCGCATCCCTTGGGAGGCTCAGCTGAGACACTTTTTGATAAGGCAAACATGGTCATGGCTGGTAAACGAGTGACAGGGCAATACACAAATACTGCACCTTGGTCTTTCATGATTCCCTGACAGCGTTGACCGAGCCACACCGCATCAACGCATGTGTTCATGTTCGCTGTTGGGACTCGATCAGCAATCAAATGCATGGCTGGATACGGATTGCAGTTGAGAACGTTGCCCCAGAGCCTCATGGATGATCAAAACAACAACGTTGGCAGCAGCAGCAGTAGAAGCAGCAGTAGAGGCAGAAGCAGAAGCAGCACCTGCTTGAGGAAAGAAGAAGAATATTGGAGGCGACAACGCCACGGCTTCCGACCTCCCGACCAGAACTGCTGTTTGAGTGGTACCACACGTGGCTAATATGTCGAACCATGTCGCCTTCACTTGCCCCTTTGCTCTACTCAGGTTCAGTGCATATGTCACCGAACAATTCTAATCAGTCTTGGTTTGCTGCTGCATCTTCTCGCGGCTCCCGACCAATCTTTTTCGGCAGGTGAGTTTGGTCCGTGCAGCCCCTACGGATAAGGTGTGATCATACATGACAAAGTTCTCTAGGTATGTATATAACTCATGATACTGTCGATATGTTTTCTCGATGCTCCCGATGAAGCGATTCTATATCCTATCATTCGTTTATTCATTGTATTAATCAATCACTAGACGGGGGAAGAGGGCAAGATGCGGTTCGCTACTGTTTTGATTAATTCATTTGCTTTCTTCGCAGCCACCGCGTCCGCGGCTCCGCAGCAAGACGTTGACATTCGGTCACAAAGCAGCCACCAGCAATGCCAGTTTGACTCGAAAAACTCACCACAATGCTGGGGTGAATGGTCTCTCTCAACAGACTGGTACAAGTCGGCGCCAAATACTGGTGTCATTCGGGAATACTGGTTCAATGTTTCACAACACTACGCTGCACCTGATGGCGTGGAACGTTTGGTCATGACCATCAATGGGTCGGTTCCTGGGCCTACCATTTACGCTGATTGGGGGGATACAATTGGCAAGTCTCATCATCCCCAGTCTGGCCACTATATCCTATGTCGACTTTGGAACTAACCAGCATATAGTCCTTCACGTCACGAACAATCTCATAACCAATGGAACCAGTATACACTTTCACGGTGTGCGACAAAAGTGAGTCTTAAGCTGTTTTGACATGACGGACGGACGATAGTGAGTGGTTCGCATTTACACATGCTGACACTCAACTCAAGTAATACATCTTCAGACGATGGCGTCGCTTCTATCACCCAGTGCCCAACTGCGCCGGGCGAATCAAGCACATGTAAGCTGGTTCCGTCAGCGACCTTTCAGTCTTTTGAATCTTTGGTAGTCGAACTCACATCAGGCCAAAATCTGGCAACATCTCACTACATTTCTCCGATATACAATGGATTGGTTGCTTTGTTTTTTTACTAATGAACTATTTCAAGATACTTGGAGAGCCACTCAATATGGTACAACATGGTATCATTCGCATTTTAGTCTTCAGGCCTGGTTAGTAACTTTACACTCACTTTGGCCATGTACAGCAGACGACCATTGTAATCTAACTTGGATGTAGGAACGGCGTGTTTGGCGGTGTGGTTATCCGAGGACCAGCATCATCCTCTTATGACGAAGACAGGGGCGTCTTGTTTTTGAATGATTGGTATCATCAGACAACCGACGCTCTATGGCCACAGGCTTCCCAGGGCGGCCCCCCACCGGCTGACAATGGACTCATTA
This sequence comes from Neopestalotiopsis sp. M2102B, assembly GCA_023628315.1. Classification (NCBI taxonomy): domain Eukaryota; kingdom Fungi; phylum Ascomycota; class Sordariomycetes; order Amphisphaeriales; family Sporocadaceae; genus Neopestalotiopsis; species Neopestalotiopsis sp. M2102B. The sequence goes on along the minus strand of JAMAKW010000159.1, from coordinate 26,372 downwards.
ATGGCACCAATGTCTACAGGAGAGGCGGAAAGAGATATCAGACCTCAGTTACCGCTGGAAAGTCTTACAGACTTCGCCTCATCAATGGCGCCATGAACACCATGTTCAGATTTTCCATTGATGGCCACAAACTGACCGTCATCAGCGCAGACCTCGTTCCCCTCAAACCCTATGTGACGGACTCGATCAATGTGGGCATGGGTCAGCGGTACGACGTTATAGTGACGGCTAATCAAAAACCTGGCAACTATTGGCTACGGTCGATACCTCAGACAGCCTGCAGTGCTGCCAATCTCCAGACCCTTAATATTAAGGGCATCTTCAATTACGACAGCGTGGATGTCAAGACACCTAAGAGCACAACCAGTGTCTCATCCAGGGACGATTGCGAGGATGAAGATGATCTGGTGCCATATGTTGCACTCAACGCCAACCAGTCCGAAGCTCAAAATGTTTTCGACTTTGGAATCGACACTTCGTCGGGCATCTTCCGTTGGACCATCAATGGGAGTCCTTTTCAGACGGATTGGGATGAGCCCAGTAAGTTGTGCATACCACGAAAACTCCACCGAAAGAATTGTCTGACACCAAAGCAGCTCTCCAGCAAGTGATTGACGGGTCTACCGCATATGAGAAGAGCCAGCAGGTTGTCCACTTGAATAAGGTTGACCAATGGGTATACTTTGTTATCGAGTCCGTCGTTGGACTGGTGAGTTACAAAGTCTGGGCAAAACTGGACCAGACGATACTGACCATTCTTAGCCACACCCTATTCACTTGCACGGCCACGACTTCTTTATACTCGCACAAAGGACCAAATCCAAGTGGTCGCATCGGTCTGAACTCAACCTTGTCAACCCGCCAAGGCGAGATGTTGCCATGCTTCCAGCAGGTGGATACCTGGTGATTGCTTTCCAGGCCGACAACCCTGGTGTTTGGTTGCTGCACTGTCACGTAAGTCTAAGCTGTATTCTCTCCAAGAGTAGGTAATTCTCGACTAACCAAGGGCTCAAGATCGGTTGGCATACCTCGGAAGGCTTTGCGCTTCAGCTTATTGAGCGCCAGAGCGAGATCGCCGCCACTGTGAATGCGCAAGTCCTGAACCAGACTTGCGCCAAATGGAATGCATTCAAGGACAAGATGCACATTGTCCAGGATGACTCGGGCGTATAGTGGTACGACGAGGTACATAAATGACGTTGAAGGACACCAACAACCAACCATCGACTCACCTAATTTTGCCATACATTCCGCGCCCCGCATGCCGTCACGATTCTCTAAACGCCCAGCGAACGAAACAAAATATATATATCCACGATACCAATAAGTCACTAATTACTTGCACTCTGTTGTGTATAATCTGCCGTGCAGAATATCAGCATACCACCATAAACATTTTTCAATGTATTCACAACATATCATAGCTATTTTGGCCTTGTTTCCGGGAAGCTCGCCCATCTACCATGTTCATACGAGTCTGCTGCATTCATAGTCTAGATGAAGGAGAGAAAAGAAAAAGCATTCAATAAATTTATAGAATTTCATTTATAGCAACACGACATGTCGGCATGCTGGCTCATGCTTGTAATCAACGGTGGATCTCAGGTTAGAGGTAAAGGGATTGATGATGATGGCGGGTTTCTTGTCGTATGAATCAATACGATTACGATACATGCAATGTCCAAGAGTTGAGAAGCAGCATAGCAGTACGTTTTCGGAAGTATTCCGTGACGAATCTGGTATCATGGCCACCAATCGAATGACCTAGATCATCTTTCCCACTTTTTTCTCCAACATTCCCCCAACTTGCACCATGTCAGAATGGAAATGGTAGACGCTCATCTTTTGCCGCCCCAACCCCCATTCTGGCATGTCTTGCCTACGATCTACTTCCTCCAAAGGTCTCGCTAGCAGCCTAGGGCCCATTTTCTCTCCATTTTCCACCTTTGACTACCGGGACGATACTCGAGTCAAGCCGCTAACCCCGCACGAACTTGTGTCACCCCCAGACGGCAGACGGAACCAAGAGCTTCATGGTCAAGGATATCGGAGCTCTGAACCTTGTAAGCTACCACTTGATGAATTCATCCGCAGCCAATTGCAATGACAGCGTCATGGCTTGGCGGGCTTTTCTCACCGTCATCCACGGCCAGGGGTGTCAGCTAATTCCTTTCTCCACCACGAAGATTGTCTGATGCCAGGTGCTTACCCTATGGCTTTGCTTGTTGTATCTCCAACAAAAAGACCTAGGATTGCTAAGTAGGAGGGGAAAACTTGTCAATCATGTATGCAAAGCAAGCACTTATCTCCGTGCGGGTTGGGGGAAAATCGGAAACGTCAGATGTCTTGTGCTCTTCTTCCTTCTCTTCCCCAGTTTATCGTTTATCCTTATTTAGTAATGCGAGATCCCACCCGCTCTTGGTCCAGAGATCGTTCCTTGCCATGATTCGCTTGCCCATGGTGTAGTGAAACCGAAACCGAACGACCCAAGAGAAACCGGCTCTCTGTTTATATAAGTTGCCAGGGTCGCACACTCACACACATTGATTTCCTGCAAAGAGTCCTCTTGGCCTACCCCTCGTCGGTAATCTCACTTTATTGCGCGAAACCTGGTTCCGCCCGATATAACGAAAGCGTCATTGCAACCATCTCGCGAGGGGAGGAAAAAGCAAGGAGAGACACATCCAATTTTGGAAAGCCTTTTTTGTCCAAGTTTTTGCGCAATGGCAGACCTCAAAGCCAGCGTCGAGCACGCATCGGCGGCCGATGATTCGCCTCCCGCGTACCCAGACGGCAGCACCAAACACCCGGAGTTGGAGGCCGGGACGACGACGGGCGGCCAAGAGGCGCCGAGGCGCGGCGGGCTGCAGCCGCCGGCCATTATTGCCAACATGACGCCCGAGCGGCGACAGGAGCTGGAGAAGCACCTCCGAAAGAAGATTGATCTTAGATTGCTACCTACAATGATCATCATGGTACGTTCTTCTTCTTATGCCCGCCAAGTCGCCGTATACGGATTCGAATTTGTGCTAATTTTGCGGGTTGAAATGCCCCATCTAGTACATCATGAACTATATAGACAGGTAAATGCCTACTTGCAGCTGCTACAATGCTGCTTTTCTGAAAGAGACATCGAAAACTGACAGCCCAACAGGAACAATATTGCTGCCGCGAAACTCGCGCATCTCGAAAGGGATTTGGGACTACCATCAGGGTCAACCGAATACCAGACTGCCGTCAGCATTCTCTTTGTAGGGTAAGGAGTATATATACTTTTTTTTTTTCTCGATGTGCAATGTCAAAAGTGGGACCGATTCGCTGACGACAAGAAAACACGACATATAGCTATCTGTTGATGCAGATACCCTCGAACCTTTTTCTCAACAAGATCGGAAAGCCTGCGCTTTACCTCCCAACCTGCGTATGTGTCCCCGCTTACTGCTTGCTTTTCGTTTTAAAGTCATGCATATAATACAAGAGAATTAGAAAGGAAATCAAATTGAAAAGGCGTCGGGTAGAATGGAAAAGGAAGTAAGTGCTGACCGAGGGTTGAACAGATGATTGTCTGGGGAGTCATATCGGCCGCAACCGCCGGCGTGAAGAACTTTGGCGGCCTCATCGCCGTCCGCTTCTTCCTGGGTTTCGTCGAGGCCGCCTACTTCCCGGGCTGCCTGTACTACCTGAGCTGCTGGTACACGCGCAAGGAGCTGGGCCTGCGCACCGCCATGCTCTACTCGGGCGCCCTCATCTCGGGCGCCTTCTCGGGCCTCATCTCGGCCGGCATCACGGCCAACCTCGACGGCGCCCAGGGCATCGCCGCCTGGCAGTGGCTCTTCATCATCGAGGGCGTGGCCACCGTGGGAATCGCCTTCATCAGCTACTTTGTCCTCCCCAACTTCCCGCGCACGACGAGCTGGCTGACCGAGGAGGAGCGGGCGCTGGCCGTGTGGCGTCTCGAGGAGGATATCGGCGAGGATGACTGGATCGACAGTGAGCATCAGTCGTTTTGGCAGGGCGCCAAACTTGCATTCAGCGACGTCAAGACATATGTTCTGGTAAGTGGAAAGACCACCACAAGAAATCCCCCCACCAGCAAATCATTGTGGAAACCGCATTATTAATGTGTTCTCAAAAAACAGATGGTCCTGCTATTCTGCTTCGTGGCCAGCGGCTCCGTGACCAACTTCTTCCCGACCGTGGTCTCCACGCTGGGCTACAACAGCGTCAACTCGCTCCTGCTGACGGCGCCGCCGTACGTGCTCTGCGTGCTCACCTCGTTCGCCAACGCCTGGCACGCCGACAAGACGGGCGAGCGCTACTGGCACGTCATCTGGCCCCTGGTCATCAACATGGCCGCCAACATCATCGCCGCCACCACCACCTCCCTGGCGCCCCGCTACCTGAGCATGATGCTCATGGTCCCGGGCGTCTACACGGGCTACGTCGTCGCCCTCGCCTGGATCAGCAACACCCTGCCCCGCCCGCCCGCCAAGCGCGCCGCCGGGCTGGCCTTTATCAACGCCGTGAGCAACACGAGCTCCATCTACGCCTCCTACATGTATCCCAACTCGGCGGGGCCGCGCTACATTGTCGCCATGTCGGTCAACTGCACCACGTCCTTTATCGCCATCTGCGCCGCCACGGTGCTACGTTTCATGCTCGTCCGGCTGAACAAGAAGCTGGACAAGGGCATCTACGTCGAGGGCGCAATCAACGCGGCGCCTGGAGCGGCGGCGAGCAATGGCTTCAGATTCAAGATTTGATGTAAATATGCCCCGTGGTCAGGTAAAAACGAGTTCACGCCTGGCATCTCGGAACCGACATTCCAAACAAGGAAGACGCTGTCTCACCAGTATATGGCAATAGTCGGTAATACTAATACTCATGTATAGTATGATGGGCGGAAGAACGCTACGGGGAGCGTACCGAATCCGAAGCACGATGGGATGGCTTCTTCGGTCTTCGGTCATTTGGTCTGCGTAGAGCTTTGTATATACTTGCCATTGTTCAAGAAACATGCCCCACTACGTTTTGTCCGGCCTGATACTTAGTACTACAGTGCTTGTGACGAGACATGCCCAGATGCTGAGCCGCCAACAGACAGATCCAAGGCTTGTTTTTGAATGTACTGGATAGCTTATTAGCTCACATTGACTTGGTACGACGATCTTCAGCCCGAGCTCTATTTTTCCGGCAATAAGACAACCGACGAGAACGAGCATCTATGCGCTCGCTAAAATCCTAGGCTCGTGTCGGCTCCAGCTTCCCCGTACCCCAGTCTCTCCCCCGCAAATGGCCCCTGGCTCACGGCTCTTGGCGCCGTTGGCACTTGGGGAAACAAGAAAATCAGACTATCCAAAGCGTCAAAATACCCGAGTGACATACGAGACCCAGCCATCGTGATTGGGGATCGCTTGGGACTTTTGCTCTTAATAAAGGATGTCTCGCCCTCAATTGGCCTCGACTTGTGGACTGGAGCAACCTCTCTTGGTCGCAGCAACATTGATTGATCCTGCAGCAGGCAATTGACAGCCATGGTGTTTTCCTCAGCGTTTCTCCTCGGTTTGGCCCTGACCAGCGGCGCCGCAGCCCAAGATGTCAACATAGGCATACCGTCTAGTCTCCCCAATAGAACACTCGGACCTGATGTGTATGGTTACTCCATTGAGCCAATTTGGCTCAATGCCTATATCAACAATACTTTTGCCTCGACGCTGCTTGGTCATATCAAGGATGTGACAGGCAAGGCACCACCGATCCGCGTCGGCGGCAACACAGCTGATCAGACCTACATTCACGATACGCTGCCAACGGGGAATTCCTCACTCCCGCTGCCATCACTGCCGAATGTCACCCAGTTCAATATCACCCCAGAGTGGTACACGACCTGGAGCGATTACTTCCCCGAGGGAACCGACTTGATTTATACCCTCAACTTCAACAACAATGCCTCTGCGTGGGCAGACGGAGTGGCGCAGGCCCAAGCTGTCCACGAGGCGCTGGGGGACAAGCTTTTCATGTTCGAGGCTGGTAATGAGATTGATCATTTTATCCACAAAGGTTGGAGAAACTCCAGCTGGGGCGTACAGATGTACCTTGAGCAGTTCCGCAACCTGACTGGCCAGATCACCAACTCGGACTGGTACAAATCGGCTGAAAAGCAGCCCAAGTTCCAGGCCGGCGTCTTTGCGGACCCGCCCCTGGTGCCAGATCAGCAGGATGAAATTGACGATTTCAGCATTGCCAACCTCACGGCGGCAGAAGATGAGGCGGATTTCGACATCATTGGAAGCTATGCTACGCACCTCTATCCACAGTCGACTTGTGACACGGCCCGATGGCTGCGAATGCGTCTTGATTTGCTGTCAAACCACACGACCCTCTGGTTGAATGTCTCGCAATACATTCCCCAGGTGGCCGCCGCCGACGCTGCCGGTGCTCCCTTGGTCATGGGTGAGACCAACTCCATCAGTTGTTCCGGCAAGAGTGGCATTAGCGACACGTTTGGCGCAGCACTTTGGGGTGTCGACTACGTCCTGATGGCGGCCTCTCTCGGATTCCAAAAGATTTACTTTCATCTTGGTGCCCAGAGCGAATACAGCAGCTTCACTCCGATCCCGTATACACTCAAGGGCGAGGATCTGGTCCCCGGCATCCGCGCCGGCTTTTACGGGCACTACTTCATATCCAAGATTGTTGCATCGGCGAGCAACGACTCTTTCAGTGTGGCCGCCCTCCCGGATGCGAACTCGAGCTCGCTGAGTGGCTACGCCGTCTACGGAGGAGATGAATCTCTGCAGAAGCTCGTCTTTCTCGACATGGGCGTTTGGAACGGCACTGAAGGACTGAGCAACCCCTCAACCTTGAACGCGACCGACGGCACTAGCTTCAGCGAGGGGGAGCGGCCAAACAGCACGCTGAGCATCAACACGCCGTGGGCTGCTGGCAGCAATGTCAGTGTGACCCGGCTCACAGGTCCAGGTACCAATGCAAAGAGTAACGTGACCGTCTCGGGCGTGACTTTTGACCCGGATTCAGGCGCCAAGGTCGGCACTGAAGCTGCAGAGGTCATCACTGTTGAGGATGATGGCGTTCTAAAGGTGACGCTCCCTGAGGCGCATGGAGTACTGCTCGAGCTCAGCAGTGGCGGCAGTAATGGCTCCTCTTCAGGCTCGGGGTCATCTGGATCAGGATCAGGATCGGATGGAGGTACCTCTGGAGCCATCACTCTCTCGTCGTTGGCTGCATGCCAAGTCGGACTTCTTGCGATGGCTGCTGCCATGATCATGTAAATGAAGCACGTGATAACCTAGAGTGTACTCAGTGAAAAGGTTATTGGTTATAACCCGTATTAATATACTTCATTGACAGGTCATTCGGTCTTTGAGTATATTGTCGTGACGATTGAAAAATTGCGTTCTCTTATTCTATGGCAATTTGCTCAGACTTGATATTTAGGTAAACTTTCGATGAGTCTTGGTTTATGGAAGGGGCGTTATAGCTCGGACGTGGCTGCTTCGAAGAGAAAGCACGAGTCGAGAGATCTGGCAGTAGCCCAAGTCCACTTTTTTTCCTTTCTTAACCACGAAATCTATCAGCATCACCACATCAACATCTTCAGCGTCTTTCTTCGATTTCTATCATCAATTTTCTGGTAATAGATCTGCCCAAGATTTGTCTGGGCGCCATCTACGTGCTGTCATCGCTCTGAATAAGGGTCAAAGCAAAGCCGATGCGAGACCCCCGCGCCCAAGCCCGCGCCACGAACCGCCGATCAATCCGGAGCCCTATCGAGAGCAACGAGGTGCATCCCCGGTCCATCTCCAGGCGTTAGTCTACCCGATCACCCCATTTCAACCATTCAGCGCTCTGGACTGTCATGCACGCCGTTGGCGCCGGCCTTTACTCCCCTCATACCAGACAAGGAACATCCCCTGGGTCGCGCCCATCTGCACACTATTTGTTAAAACAGGTCAGATCACTGGCCAACAGCCTTCCGTCTCGGTTCCGGGATTCGCTGCAAAAAGAGTCAATCGCACCCGCTCTCGGTTTCCGATAAGGCCGCATAGACGCGCCGCTCTCGCTTGGCTTAGCACTGGGGGGTAAAAAAGAAAAGTCTCTAGTGAAAAGTCCAGTACCTATCTTGGATCACACGACTTCTTTCCACTTCAAGTGCTTTTGGGATCTAAGTTCATCGCAATCAGCCCCGAGTGGATCATATTTGCTATTCTCGCCAATACCTTTCCAGCGGTTTGGGGTACAGGCGCCTCCAGGAAACTTTAAGAAAGACGTGCCAGAGTCGCCCTGCAGGATTAAAGCTCGTCCTCGCCTTTATCGCCGTCATCGATGAGTGGCTCAGCCTCAGGCTCTGTCAGCCATGATAACAATGCCGCGCCAATGGATAAAAGATTCGATGACGGTACACAAGACGAAAGGACCATGAACGCGTCAATGGAAAATCGAAACCACGATGGGGAGGCCGCACGTCTTAGGGTTGAGACCTCTCTTGGTGGTGTGGTTGACATTGAATCGCAGACTGATTCGCTTGACAGCCGGGGCTCGCCAAGAAACTCGACTGAGAGGAGTAAGAAACAGCAGAGACGGAAAGTCGTAGCATGGAGAGATCTCCCAAAGAAGAACCAGTTAATCGTTGTCACCTTGGCCCGGTTGAGCGAGCCGCTGGTGCAGACGTCGTTGCAGGTGAGTCTTGGATATCAACCGGTCAACACATTCGGCTCAGGTCACTAACGGAGCCCCAGTCCTATATGTTCTACCAGCTGAAATGGTTTGACCCGAGTCTTCCAGACTCCACAATCTCAGGACAGGCCGGTATATTATCTGCGAGCTTTACCGCGACCCAGTTCCTTACTGCAATGATCTGGGGAAGAGTGGCCGATTCCCCACGAGTCGGACGCAAGAGGGTCATCCTTATCGGTCTTGTCGGCACTCGTGAGGATCCTGCAAGCTTCCAAACAGACGAAAATCGCTAATGGTGACCAGTAATATCCTGTCTTGGTTTTGGGTTGTCCACCTCGTTTCTCTCGGCTCTCTTTTTCAGGTGTTTGGGTGGAGCGACGAGTGGGAACACTGGTGTCCTGAGAACAATGTGAGTTACGGCTTCAGCCTAGGCACGAATCATGTGGACGTGCTCAAAATGACTGTTTATCACTGCAAGAGTCAAATTCGCTCTGGATGGTGCTGACCATATCGCAGGATCAGCGAAATAGTTCGAGAAAAAAAGTAAGGCAGTATCGAAGAAATCTTTGTCGAAGAAACACTCGCTCATTTGCTCCATATAGGTACCAATCGAGAGCGTTCTTGCTCATGCCAATGACTTTCAACGTTGGAATCATCATTGGACCTGTCTTGGGCGGCCTTCTCTCTGACCCGGCTGCATCTTACCCAAGCGTTTTCGGGCGCATACAGTTTTTCAACCTGTTCCCATACGCACTGCCAAACTTAGTTAGTGCCATGATTGCTTTCTGCGCTCTGGTTGGCGTTTGGCTCTGTTTGGAAGAAACACATGATGCTCTACGCGGTAGAGTCGACTATGGGCGTGTGATAGCTGGTAAGATGGGCCAGTTGTTCCTGTGGAGGCGAGAAAAGTATTCATACACGCCTCTGCATTCTCGTGATTCCAGTATCAACACGATAGAGATGTCGCCGACGGTGGAAGAGCATCACGCTTCGTTACCACGGCCCCGATACACACAGAAACTCGCTTTTAGACGCATATTCACCCGCAACGTGAGCATGACACTGGTCTCTCAGTTTCTCATTGCCTTCCACTTGGGCACCTTCAACGCGCTATGGTTTGTCTTCCTCTCTACGCCAGTATACAATCAGTCGGACCCCCCTTACCCCAGCTTTCAACCGTCCCTCCCCTTCCGTTTTACCGGTGGCTTGGGTCTACCTTCTCGAAGCGTTGGATTCGCTATGGCCATGCTAGGAGTCATCGGCATATCCATGCAGCTCTTTTTGTATCCCCGACTCTCATCGCGCTTTGGTACCCCCCAGATGTGGCGTTTCTGCCTATTCCTGTTTCCGATTGCGTACACTCTGTTGCCATACCTGTCGATTATTCCATCAACGACCCCGCCACCGAGCCAGAAAACGGGGCCATGGATCTGGTTGGCACTGCTCTGTGTCCTGTTCATACAGGTTACGGGGCGAACCTTTGCTCTGCCAGCGCAAACAATTCTTGTCAATAACTGCACGCCGCATCCCAGCGTACTGGGCACTGTTCACGGCATGGGACAGAGCATCTCAAGTCTCGCCAGGACGGTTGGACCTGTACTTTGTGGTTATCTTTACGGACTTGGATTGAGTCATGGCATTGTAGGAGCTGTGTTCTGGGGTCTTGCAGTCGTTGCCGGGTGCGGAATTATAGCTAGTTTCTGGGTTCGAGAGGGTGATGGACACGAGATATGGCTAGAAGGCGACGCAGAGGATGAGGACGAGGAAAGAAAATGAAATATAGAGCATTGGATTATTAGAATGTTTGGGCTGTTGCGTTATAAACATATCTTTGGAAACACGAGCGGCAAAAATGGCATGGCATTTTTTAACTTTCGATTGCTTGGAGATTGGGTTCAGGTCTGTACTCTAGATACATCTCTAGGCCAACACTACATCAATGAGCAAATAGAATGTACTGCGCAGCGATATCCAGGGAGTATTCAAGTTGAGAATCGAACAACGGATTCATGCATAGTCGTCAAAGTCTGCATCCTGTAGTGAATCAATGGTGTTTGCATCAACTATCTATTTCGACCTCCTGACCTGGGTGAGCGCTCACATACTCGGTCAAGATGACGATACTATTCACAATACGGCGCAACAACCGGGGATAGACATGGTTACTTGTTACTCATCACTAGTCGCTCGTCAAGATCTCGACAGCAGGTGGAACCGACTTGGTTCGCTCGTCATTGCTTGTTTCTTTGGAAATGGTGCATCTCAAAGTGCTTATAGCAATAACACGGGCCCAAACCCTGTGCTACGTTCCCCATGATCAAGGTGGGCAAAGTGGGGACCAATGAGTATACTATACCACTCGGTGACTAGAGAGACCCTCACCATGTCTAGCATCTCAGACATCCACCCGCCAAGGCATATTCTGGGTGTACTGGCAATGACCCACCACCCGGTGCTGGGGGTACATTGGAATATGCCTTGATCGATATTTATGGAGACCAGTCTAGCCTTGTCTCTGACCTTTTCGTGTTCTTTTTTTGTCCCCCACGTGGGCAGCGAAATGCTTGCCTCAACAGGGGAGGGGGCGCCCCAATTCCGTCTCTTGATGTTTTATTGTGTATTTTTCTAGCTTCCCACGTGGACTGACTGGCCGTGCTCAACAGTGCCTTGGTGGCAAATGCGAATCATTTCGCTTCGCTTGTGTGAAACCCTAAATGACGAACAGGCTTGCGAGTTATAAAACCTCCTTGGGGGCCGCATTCGGCAATCCAGGTTGGGAAAATGAACGGCGACTTCGTAATGAGCCACGTTGTGTATGCCCTGTTCGCCCATAGGGGATCGGGCTTCTTCCTCGCTATAGCCTATCTATAGTGCGAGTTTCTGTTGACTTCGGTAAAATTTGGGTGCAAGTATCATACGTGGTGTTCTTATTTTTCGTGTCACCATACTGGTAATGTTGCATGCAGGCTTTCCAATTATACGAGGTCGTATGAACAGTGCCGACCAATCATGATTCAGAACAGGGTAGTTTTCAAGGCGACAGAATTAAAAACAACGTGGGTGTCTCGACCAATCGGAAAATTCAATTGGGCATGTTTTATCTTTGGCTCGACAGATATGCCCCGATCCGGATTCGAGCAGGATCGTATCACGTCCGGGGTAGAAGAATTGCACGCAATCCGTGGTCGTCTTTGGGGTTTCTTCGCTAAAGAAAAAAGGGTCCTTGCCGTTAGTTAGTGTCCATTCACTGGTGGTCTGACACGTCCTCGGGGAAGGATAGATAGGATAATGATCCCTACCGGTGGCCAAAGGCGGCCCCAACTTCCCAGATCACCAGTTAAGCTGCCCGTCGGATGCGGCATTGCAACCGAAGACCGTGGGATCATGTTGCGCCTCCTCCCGCCTACCTGAAAGCGGGAATAAAGCTGGCCGCGCTTTGAGTGAACAGGCCATATCGCTGTAGCCTGTAGGTACGGCTTGGTCCAGACCACCCGTTACTGCTTACTCGGCCAGGCTCAGAGGGGGATAAGAAAGGAAAGAGAAAAAAAAAAGAGTCCAAGGTTGTCACGATGGGATTGGACCGGCAGTGAGTAAGTGGGTGTATCAAAGCCTCCCGGGAGGGATGACCTCACCACCCAGTTTGTGATCCTACCTTTGCTGAAGACAATCGACCCTTCCGCAGAATCAAAACTGCACTACAGATCCGTAGGTGCCACAGAGTAATCTGTACAAGCCTTGCGACCCTGGTAAGGCTGGAACTGATGCGACTGGCCAGCAAGGCTGCCCGGTACTCTGTAGTACCTATCGGTCTGGTCTGGTCTGGTCTCGTCCCTTCTACAGTAATGAAGACCCACGACGGATTTTCCGCAGAGGCTGATCGCCATGATGGTATGTAGCCGCGACCCCTGGCCCGGCAATTCTTTGGGGGTGGGCAGATGGGCTATGGTGTTGCCCAGCGCCACGGACCCCATTCTACATTCCTTCGCGCACCAAGCAATGCCTTCTCGGCCGTTCCTTCTTCGCCTTTTTTATCATGGTGCCCCTACGGCCGAATCAAAGCGACGGTTGCAAAATCTGCAGATCGCCCGTTACGTGTCTTCGTTTTGATGATGAAGAGTTGTGTTTCAGGATATATTTCGGGCTGTATGTATGTAACACAACATTGACCTATCTTGGGGAGATGAGATGATGGACCTACGTAAGCTTTCAGCCCTATGCAATGCGACCCTGTGTGTTGTCTGGTCTTGTGTGTAGGTCTGTATGTAGGTACTGTGATTGTAGTGTAGGACTATCGCCCCCCAAAAAAGAAGCAGGCAAAACGCAGGTCATGGTACCTGACGAGATGTAGGTACTGTAAGTAGGTCAAATGCAGTCAGCACGCCCAGCGTGTGCCTACATACAGCACACGTGGCTGTGGAGAAATAAAGAGGGAAAGAGGTCAACAACCCCAGAATCTCACTCGTGGGTAGTAAGAGGGGAAAAAAAAAATAGGCTGAGCGAAACACACCACTCGGGCAATTCTCTACTGAAATGCACATCTTACCTACCCACGACAACTTGCCTGCTAGTTTCCCACGCAGCGTCTATATTCAGCGCTGTGGGTGAGATGTAAATTTGGGACCCCAAGGCAGCCAGTTGGCGAACAGCATTGAAAGCTTGGCGAGAAACAAAGGTGGCTTATTCCTCCCTCCTACCCACTTGTGGAAACCAAAAACCTGCTTGTGGTCAGAGAGACAAGACCGCGCTCCCCTGCGTTTATCTCACTGCCTACTTAGTAAACTCATTCGGCCACGTTACCGAGCGTCAAATGGCGTCTATCGCGGCTATTAGGCGGCAGTGGTTGGTGGATGGCGGCCTCTCTTTGTGTGAGGGCAGACTTGTGTGTGTAGGTATGTATGTGTATGTCCATGGGTGTGCGTGTGCGTGTGTGTGTAAGAGAGAGAGAGACAGATGGACATGGAGGGTCAGCAGAATGCTCTTTCCTACCATACACATGAATTAGTTTCTAGACTAGCCCCGAAAATGGACTTAAGAGTGTACGGATTGGGTATTTTGAGAAGTCCGAGCTAGTCCGAGCCGCAGCCCTCTTTATCCAAAAATAAATTGTCGCTACTGGCCACTAGAGTTCTACGAATGGTAGTTTTGAGACCGTGGCAGATTGTAAAGTTTAACCACGAGATCTTTGATACTCCCAAATCCACGGTTGACCCCCAGGAGATTGACTGATTGACGACATTGCATACAGAATACTCACCAAATCCATGTTGCGTCTCCTTTGATGCAACACTCGGGCTGTGGATGCGAATGCCGTACAACATGGGAATGGCCTGCGGGAATGCCCCTCCCTGCTAGGTAACGCAGGGGCAAAACTACCCAAGCCAAGACCTCCGGATACTATATTCGGCCTAAGTGCCTCTGTAACTTAGTGCTACGTCCTCCCCAAAAGCCCACAGAGGAGCCCTACCACCCCTCTACGGCACTCGGCCAAGGACCCGCGGACACGGGTGGCAGAGCGCTGGGAAGGAATGCCAATAGTTCATCCCATCTTTACCGGGTATCCTTGGGTCGTAGCAACTGGGATGAACTGCCCCAAGATTCACATCCCTGGCCGGCATACACGTACACGCAATGAATTCGATAAATTATTTGATCCTTTTTTCTTTCCTTACTCTGAATGTATCTACCATTTCACTATTCTTGAATTTGAAATTTATAATTGGCTAGGCGGATTAGATGAGACAAGGCTTTCCACCCCCTCCCCCACTATGGTTTTGCACTGCAAGGGGTTACAGTTTGTGCACATCCATATCGATCTATATATTCGGAAACTGCCCGGCTATTATCAAGGCGAAGCGGCTTCAAATTTCCTCTTTATTGTCATTTGCGACCCATATCTCAGGGATTTCCCTCAAAATGGCATCAAAGAATATGACCACATGCTGTCTATGATGGCGCATCTCCTATCATCAGGGGCATGACTGCTCAATATGAAGATAACCTCAATCCGATCAATATATCAAGAAATCATGATTCACAAGCACGGTATAATAGCAAATGATTTATCTCTCAAATTGAATGTGTATTGATCCATTAATTGTCCCAGCCTGGCAATCCGGCCCTCTTTTTTTGCTCTGTGAGAGCGCCAAAGTCTATGTAGTCTTGTTGCTGTAATAGTGGAAAAGCTAGCTTCGTGACCAGACGAAGTGTGTCTAGAGAATACAAGAGAGGGAGCTAACTGGTACAGAGATTGAGGGAGAGAGATAAAGAAACACGGCCAAGGTGTCCTGAAGGGCGCAAAAGCCAGCTTGCCCTTTCCAGCACGTTGGCCTAGCTTCTAGGAAAACGAAAGTGTTCGAGCTACTTCCTGAGCAGTCGATGACTTGAGAAAACCAGAAAAAGTACAGGTTTGTTGTTACATAAGCTACACCCAGTGTGGTAGGGTGTGAGAAAGACAGAGATATGAGAGACAGATAGACCTGAAAAACAAGAAAAGGGAAATAGATGAGAAGAAAATGAGAAATGAACAAACAACAAGCTGCGTGTATCATACCGTGGCTTCCAGCCAGAGAAAACCCAATCAGGCTTCGCCTGTTCCACCGAAAAAAACTCCTGGTATATGCCCAAACCCAGCTCAATAAAAAGTGTCAAGTCCCGTCGAGGGGAAATAGAAAGCAAAGTAAGAAACCAAGAAACACCCTGATGCCACCCCATGCCATCACTTTCCCGCCCTCTCACTCTCACTGAAGTGCAAGAACTGGGCACAAGCAAGCGTATGCCGTTCATAATTCTTCAAGTCGTCAACCGTCAGTCAGCTTCTCCAAACAGAGATCGCAGAATCGAAAAAAAAAAAAAAAATCGTCATCCTTTGCCGTCGCTATGCTAGCCTTCGAAGTCATGCTGAGAATTGTTGAACAGAGAGTTGAAAAATACAGTGGTCGTGTTCGTTTCGTATGCCATTTGCTCAGGCGCCAATCCAAGCGTCTGCAACGAGTTCTTCTCTCAAGACGTCAATTTAGCCAAGCTGTCTCGTGCTGTCTGCGCGGCTCAGCCATATGAGTTGGAAATAGTCCTGGAAGCTGTGCCATCCTTGGTCCAAGCTACAATGCGCGCTCGCTGGGACTGGGAAAACAAGCCCCTGTTCGCATCAGCGCTTGCGGAGATGTGTGCGACCACCCAGCTGCTGTCGCGAGAAGAAGCAGCAGCAGCTGAGGCGATCTTTGCACTGGGCATACGGCTTAGACCTGGTCAAGTCGGAAGATCCGTTGCCCTTCAGATGTCGAGAAGTGGCAGGTGAAAGCGAAACACGACAGCTCCTTCACCACAGATCAGGGCGTTCACCTGTAGTGTCGAGAGCTCTTGTGAGAGGAACGGCTGCTGTGATAGCCGGAATCTGAGTATTGCGTGGAAGAGTATGATGATCCATAATAGCTGCGGGAGGAGTGATCCTGGCAAGAACTGCCCACCAGAATGGTTCTCTTGGTCACATGATGACCTGGTCGACCATATGATGCACAGCGGTCCACGGCGTGCTGGTAGTACAAGCAACGGCAGCTCGAGTAGAGCTCAACTATCTGGTAGCACATGTTGACTGAATTGGGGCCCGGCGGACAAGACCACCGGTAGTTGGTTTTTGGCAGACTGTGTTGTTTGTGTTGACAGGCTTGTAAGTTGGTGTGAGAAATGCGTGTAACTTTTTTTTTCTTTTTTTCTTGTTGTCTTGGTGTCAGATACTTATGTATCTGATGCGTTGACGATGGAAGCAAGGAGATGCAATAGCACTGTTGGAAAGGCAGCAGTACAGGATATCGAGAAAGTCTTTGATAGTGAGACAGATGGAAGACAGACAGATTGGCGAATTAAGGCGAGAATTGAAAGCAGATCTAGCTAGCGTGAAATGGGCGACGAAAAGAAAATCAAGATAATAGAAAGATGTTGAGGATGAGAGAGTATCAGGTGTTATTCCATGATTCAAGATGGAGACGGCATCGTAGCCTTATAGCCCTGGTGCCTGGGGTCTGGTCGGTCAAGGTCAAGCCAAGCAGTAGGTAGGTAGTCATATGAATAGAGGGCCATGAAGGCAGCAATGACGAAGTACACATCCTAGTGCAAGGTGAGGGTATGTACTGTAGTCTTACACATCTAGGTAATGGAGGGTCCCAGAGAAGTAAAAGGCCGTAGAGGTACTTAACCTAATGGAGGTCTATGCGGTACGTACACAGGTGTAGAATAGAGCTGCTGCGCATCGCTGATGTCTTGTCTTTTCTCGTCCCGGTTCGTCTGCTATGCAGTAGCAGTGCAAGCTTGAGCGCAGCGCAGTGCCATGCGGTGCTGCTAAGCAGTCATGTCGGTTTTAATGGGCCCCCATGTCAGGTCCTCCAAAGAGACCCATGGGCGGTAGCTAAGGTACGTAAGGTACATGGAGCACACCACTGGCACTGGAATAGAATAGCGCAGGGTGCCTTGCCCATGATGAGTAAAGGCGCAGTTCTGGGTGTAGATTGATCCATCTTTGCATTTTTGGGGGTGTGTAGAGGGAAGGGGAAAAAACGACTAACCTTTAGTGTGCGTCAAAGAAAAGCAACAAAATAAGAGCAGGACAACGGTTCGCGACTCTGGGGCAAGTAAGACAGACAGACAGATACTAAAGATACCTACAATCCTCCCGCTACCACGTTTGCGTTCAGTGGGCGGGCAGGTTGAGGTGAGATGCTGGATGACAGGCTTCGTAGAGTGGGGTGTTGTACTGTAGCGCAGTAGTACCTGGTTTGGAGTCTTTTTGTGGCCCATTATCCGGCCCTCCGACTGTCTGTGGTTCTGATGTGCGTCAATTGTGTGGATGGACACTCGAGGTCCATTTCTTGACGTGCGGGCCACGCATCTTGCATGGCGATACTACCATTCGTCTTCATATCTGCACGTTGGTTTATGCTGGGCATGTTTGTCAGACAGTACCAGAAGTCAGGTCTTGAAATAGTGTGGGTACTTGGTGTGTCAGTAGTCAGAATACTCGGCGGGCGTTGGGGTTGATCGAGCGCAGATGGGGACAAAG
Source organism: Neopestalotiopsis sp. M2102B (assembly GCA_023628315.1). NCBI lineage: Eukaryota > Fungi > Ascomycota > Sordariomycetes > Amphisphaeriales > Sporocadaceae > Neopestalotiopsis > Neopestalotiopsis sp. M2102B. The sequence goes on along the minus strand of JAMAKW010000159.1, from coordinate 8,626 downwards.
TAAGAATGCAACACGAGCAGGATCTATTGTGACTTGGAACACCAAAAAATAGAAAGGGAAAAAAAAAAAGACCCGCGCAGAGAGAGGAGTCGTCAGAAAAGTTACTCACCTCACCCTCGGCCGGGCTCTGAGGGAAAGTGCTACCAATCTATACAGTACTACAGGTGCGCCCTTGCCAGTGATTACTTAGCGACCTACGCTCGTACCTGCCTACATCTACATAGTAAAAGATTGTGTGGTCACGATCTGTCCTTCTTTTGCTGCAGGAGTTGACGGCTGATGCGGGCGGACACATTTGCCAGCCCTTGCAGAGTACATATGCCGAGTATTGTTAGACCTGCGTCTGCATTCTTGGAGGTACTATGTAAATGTTCGACCTTAGATTATTTGGGCTGGCTGATTCGAACCTATCTCTGGCCGGTCAGTGGTAGACAAAGAGATGTACACAAGGTACAGGGGCAGGGCTTTCTTTGCAGTTCCAAGGTTAGCACACCAGAGTTCACCCGCCAAGGACCAGGGCCCCGGACATTCATTCAGTCGACTGCTAACTTGGAGAGGTATCCAGGCTGGATATTCCGTCCTGATCCACCACCAACGCTACTTGCTGAGCACATTGACGAGCAGCGAGCAGGCCCCATCCATACATAGTATGGGCACGGCGGATTTGCACCAATCTGATGTACTCGTGCTCGCTGCCAGCGACTACCACTGTCGAAGCCGTCTCCAGGATGACCGGCTCGGGACCTCTCAGAGGCGATCCGCGATCGCAAGGGAGTCACTCACCTTGACCTGCAGTAGTATAGCCTGGGTCAGGCCATGTTGCTGCTAACGTGCCTAGGTCAAGCAGTGTATGCATCTCCTCTTACGATATAGATGCTCAAGTATACCTGCGAAGCATTACAAGTCGGGAAATATTATCGCAAGCGCGAAAGCATCGGCACGCAAGCACCACCATCAATCACATGTTGCAGGCATAGGCCGCCTCGACCTCGTCCTAGGTTAGACATTTGATACTACCTCTACGGAGTACTCGACTGCTCATTTACAGCCATCCCTGCCTACAACTCCGTTACATAGTACTGCTGCACCAGCAAAATCAACGTCTTGGACAAGTGGTATTTCTTTGGCTGGCCCAGCCGGGTTGTTTGGGACGTCTATGCAACGCCGGCATATTCTTTGTTTCCTGAGTTCTGTATTTTACAGCATTTGCGACACGCTCCCGTCAAAAATTGTTCGATTGTTCCGAATGAAACACTGGAAATTATAGTAACTGCCTTACCATGTGTGCGTTTGAGGCGTCGCCTGGCGAATTGATACTCTAAACAGCGCCTCGTGCCCTGAGTGCCGGTCAGGTTGGGGCACATCAGCCACTCGCGGCCCCAACGGATCGTAGGTTAAATGATGGCTCGAATGTCAATCGGGTTGTATATTTGAGTGTCTCTAGATAGCTCCAGGCACGACTGAAGCCGGTTTTGGTAGCGTCTGATCGTAAAAACGGCGCAGTCAAACCTTGACTCTTCAAAGAATCCAACCGTTACCAACTATATCCATAGTTTGGGTGGTCAGCATCTCGGTCCGTAGCCAAATTTCAAACTACAGACAAGTTGAAAGACCTCGGTAAATTGATATCGAAAATGATAAATTAGACAAAGAATGATAAAAACGATTCGGGTGTTAATCATCGATGCATCCGCCTGCGCATGCGCATCCCGTATCGAATTCCTATCTTTACATGGTCGCAATGACACGGAGTATATGCTGCACCGACTTCCTACTTGGGGCCGGACGTATAACTCATCAAGGTGGGGGCGGGGCAAAGATGGTCTAGCTTGTGCGACAATTTACTTTGTACAACTTATTTCAATGCGCGTATGTAATATAGCAGTGTAAGCTAGTCAACCCGGCAGTCTTTTGGTGCTGATGGCTGGCTGGCTGGCTGGCTGGCTGGCGCTACCGAAAGAGTCATAGGGCTATGCAACTTGTCCTGGGGCCTGGAGATCGTTTCTGCTTGGACAATCCCATTGTGTGGCTGCGCCATTGGTTGTCGTACGGGTGAACAGTAATGATCAACATTCTGAGAAACTTCCATTCTATGCCACCATGCAGAAACAATGGGGACTTGGCAAACCAGGACTGAGACCCTGCGTATCCGCCAGAAACGATCTACCAGAGATCTGGAATACATTCGTCTCGTAGGGGTGAGACCGCTAACTACCCACCCAACTACACACTAGAAGCTGACGTTATTTGGAGAACCCGTAGACCTCGGCGCGCTCCCGAATTATGTCATGTTTCCGTGCGGTTCGTGGGCGAGCTCTACCTAATCGTTCCTGCAGATACGGACACAGATACAGACAGAGCCTGACGGGTACGCTTACCGAGTTCCTTCTCATTACCAGCTGACCTGGGGTAGATGGCAAGTACGCCATGGGCTGTCGTCCAGGCTGCCGACAGGGACTCCCACAACGAAAGAGCAACTAAATCATCATCTTCAATCGCGCAGTAACAACCAGAGAGTCACATACAACCAGGAAAGAAGAAAACGCTTCTTGGCAATCATATCTATGCCATCCAGGTGATCTACGATATACACTACCACTATGCAGGTCATGAACCAGAACCCACCCGATTCGGTCCTGGCCCAATAGAGGTCGCACAGCGGTCCATGCAGGCCTGGATGCTCACTGGTAGCCGCTAAACTCACCTTCGTTAGTTACCTAGCTACCTTGGTGTACCTAAGATCAAATGTCTCAGGCGATTCGCCAAGATCCAGCCTAGCAGCTGAGGCAGTCTGCCTTATGGGCAAATTTGGCTGTCACCTGTTTCAGAAGAATCGATACCCAGCATTCTGTGATCGTCGCAACCCAGATCCTTGGGTCCGATTTCAAGTGACTGACCCAAGAATAGTATGTGCCCCATCGACGACCGACGAGTCACTCATTCAATTGAATGACCCCTGAGCGCAATTGTCCCAATAGAGTCAGCAGATAACCGAATATCCGGCAATCGACCTGGGAAGGAATTGTGATCATGACGCCCTCCCAACAACTCTGCCTCCGCCGCTCCTGGGATGACATTCCATCCCGAGCAGACACCACCAATGCCGTCTAGCAATTCACTCTGGTACCAAAAACAGATACGAATTGGGGTGATCTAACAATTCCCATGGTCACAACTTAACTAGGGGTGGGGAATGACTGACTGAATGGACGTCGTTGCCCATGTTGATGGTTGTTCTGCTATCAATACGCCCCCCTTACCACTCCAACACCAATTGCACTACTATAACCTGCTTTGAACGCCAGAAGAGCACCTTTGCGGCACTGAAACAGATTGGTCGGTCACAAGACATTTTGACTCAGGAACGATAACGTCCTGTCTTCGCGGTTCACCGAAAGCCCAATTCGGAGTAGAGCTGGTATATGAGCTGGGCGGCCATTACTGGCTACCGACTCCAGGTACCTGATTGATGGAGGGACTGGACCCTGCGAGCACAACAGACAGCCCTACCGGCCACCCAGTGGCCTATAGTCTTCAATCATCACCAATGGCTCGTCCTACACAACATTTGCCACACTTTAATTCTATGCGCCTAGAACTGAAACAATATGCATCTCATCCACCCGACTTCTGGGGGGGCATTGCATTGACTACACTTCGGTATGCGATGGCATTGATACCCTTTCTATCGGCGCCGAGTGCCTAGGTAGTCACAGGATACGCCGCTGCAGGTAACAAATTCTCTCTTCTCTCGCTCCTCGAGGCAGCAATCACATTAGGCGATAACTTCTGCCTAACCCGATCGCCCACACCCCAGGGACCTCCAGACTCAACTCCATGTATTATGCAGGTCGACTGACGGTACCATTACTTGGCTCAACATACGAATTGGAGGGAATCGTTTGCGGGAAATGCCGCAGAGGGATTTTACAGTTTGTTTTGATGCGTGACGATGATGCTCGCTGCACTGCAAATGACCGTGGCCGAACATGGCATTTCATACCTAGTCGTCCCCTAAAAACTTACTTCAGTCGATCACAGGGGTATCGCGTGCTTCTCCATTCGGGAGCTGGCCAATAATTCTATAGAACCGTCCCAGAAAACCTCTCAAGAGAGAGAGACCCCTGCCTTGTTACCAGTGCTGTGGTGGGAAAAAAGTACTCAACTCGGACTGCGCCCCGATGATAGTGGCTGGCTTGGCTGGCTGTCTGATCAGTCAAGTGCAGTGACGATGACAAGGGGGGGGAAGGAGCGCTGTGCTGCTTTTCATGCCTGCCTGTCCGATTACATGCACTTGCCAGCCGTCAACCCATTAACCTACGTCAGGCCACTTCACCTTTTTCCCGACCAGCCAGGTGGACACAGTGACTGTTGTGCTTTCTCTCTGCTTCTCCATCGTTTCTCGATTACCAAGGGCCATCCATAGTCGCAATAATAAGCCGACGTCGATCGGCAGCTCGTTTGCGGTTGAAGACCCGGTGAACCGGGGTTTTCTTACCCGTCGACCCACCCCGGACACGCCGTTAAGGTCAACTGCTCATTCATGGGGACGTTGCAAGGTGCTGCAGGACTTACTTAGCACTCGCTACTATGAACTCCAACATACCTACAGATCCATACATTACCTACCGTACGTATGTATGCGCAAACACAGACAAGTCATGCGACCATCCCTGGGCGGCACGTTCGGAACATTATAGCCAACTGATGTACTGTAGTCTAGGCAACAACCTGATAGCGAGCTTCTCTTGATAATCAATCAGTCAACGCATAGAATTTCAAAGAAGCTTTGACATCATTCCTCTTCTATCCGTCAAGGCTCGAGCATACCTCGTCATCAGTCTCTTCGGCTACTATGGAGCATATTGCCTGGATCACTTTTCGTACGTGCTTATTATTATGTGACACCTGAGGACTTACTGAAGACGGGTTTTAGTGTTCCGGGGTGGGGGCCAAGGTAATTGTAATTGAATACGCCAAGGTGAGATGACTTCAGTGGGTCTTGCTTCAGTAACAGCGTCGTCATTCGTAACGGAATCTTTCTACACTGATTAATTTTTGAGAGACCAGATAAAAGAAAATAACCACATACCCTCAACAGTAAAACTGCGCATCAGAAATCCCCGGGAGCGCCAATAGACTCTTGCGATGGAGCTTTTCTTCGAGAAATAGGACCAGATGGGGCTTAGTCTGACGACTTTTTCTCCTGTACGATCCAATCTATTTGGAGACGGCCTGGCGCTCAGCCACCGGGCAAGCAAACAAACAAGCATGCCAGCCTCCAGACAGAAGCACTAGTAGTCATCCTGCTTGGCGCTGCCTCTTCTTTCATGACGGTTCACCGCCGGGAAACTTTCCGGCGCTCAGTAAGGTCCCGTCTGACGATGCTGACTTACTTGTAAATATTATTGGGGCCTCTCACGATACCTGTCAGGTCCTGTGCATTATAGCCGCCAAAGCGCCAAAGGTGCCCGGCACGTCCAAGCGACATTGTTACCCTAAATCATGGCTGACAGCCCACAAGGGTTTTTTCCGTCAGCTGGACTGGGATTTGCGACTTCCCGCATCTATACCGAACCGGTCAATAGTGAATCTATTTGGTGCGCATGCAAAGAAGCTAGTCGAACCGGTCTTCATCCTCCCGCACCCCTAGTCGGAGGCCCAAGTTGATGAATCCTGCCGGCTTCTATGATGAGACATTGCCAATTGCAAGAATGAGGCATTTCAGCAATGAACCATACTCAGACTTCCCTCCCCGAGACACGGTATTTCGGTTGCCTCATACTCGATACTACTCGCGGTATTGTGGTTTCCCACACTGAGTTCAGCTCTGGCTGCTCGCTTACTGTGGAGTTTCACGTTAGATCTGGATGGTGGAAAACTGACCTGGATCTGTGCATGGAGACGTCAAACATGGCCTGGTTCTAAGCAGCTTCTGATGTCTATTTTTTAAGCGGCCAAGTATGCAATCGTAGCACGTCCCTCTCGGTGAGGCAGTTCTCTCTAGACTCCCTGGAATACGAAACACATATGGACAGTCATACTTTTGATACAGCTCAGGCAGCGCAGTTTGGTAATATTCCGCTCCTTTGTCATATGATATTATCAGAACGCCGGTCGCGTTTGTACGGCTTTCCATATTCTCAAGGCCAATGTGCGCGGCCCAGTAGACAATTCTTTTACCACATGTTCACAAACACGACTGCATTTGCGGGGTGATCTCGGGGAAAATGACTCAACGACTGGCAAATACGAACTTGACCAGCTCGGTATACTATTTCTATTCTAGTCTTCTCTGCTTTTCTCGTATCATCTTTTACAGCATTTTCAAGACGTTCTCACGTGGCATTACAAGAAATACACCTTATACATTTGAAGAAGTCAGCCTTGCGTATACAGTCACTGTGTCAACTGCACCAATGGAAAAGCGCATGCCTGTTGGTGTTACACAATATCATCATTAGAGGCAAGCCGGGATCATCTTCTGTGCAAGCCCCGATGCCCTTGGCAATGCTCACCAGGTCGCGGATTACAACATCACATACAGTCATATTTCGAGAATAGACGGTCAATGCAGGTTGTCGTTTATAGTTTCTGTACTAGGGCATATCATATGATGTTATGCATGTCATTCCTTCAATGTTATCCTTTTGCGGGACCGAAGCGAAGAGATAGCGTTTCAATCACACCTACTCAGCAACTTGCATCTCATGGTGAGGTTGACGAGATGAAGACTAATTTTCAGTCTGCAAGCCAAGAAAAGGATAGATGCATTCCTATGAATTGACAGCGGGAGTATCATTCCTCATTGGGTGCAACAGATGAGGAAACATCAATTGAAATTGAGGGAACGAGACCAATGGACTGCAGAAGATCCTTAGACGTCCTACGCTTTCCCATCCACTCACATTGGATCAGGTACAACCGAGGCACAGCAGGACAGTCCAAGTATTGCAGACTGAGCTGGCACACTGTGGATTCCTTCGGGATTGGCATCCAACCTATGACTGAAGTACGCGGCACTGGTAAGGACACCAGTGTTCTTTGAAGGAAGGGCCATTGTGCCACAAAGGAATGAGGTATTCTGGCCAGTATTCTACATGTCAAACCTTACATATACTCACTCATGGCACCAATGACCATGAGTCGCTGCACAATCAAGCAAGGGACATCTATATTCAGGTCGGCGATCCACAGTATACCCAATTGCAGACACCGTTTTGCCGATCATGCAGAGTGCCAATCTAGGTGATGCATCATTGGCTGCCGGGTCACCCGACGCCACAGGAGAAGGAAAACAACTCATAAGCTACACTTTGCTACTGATCATCTAAGCAGAGCCTCGGTGGCTGAATCCAATCACTATAATGCGCATGGCCAACAGCCGAAGCCGGAGTTGCCACCAAGAGGCAGCGACATTATAGTAGACATGAAAGCAGGCGGCACGGCAGAGGGCTGTGAAACGTGGGTTGAGAAATCAGAGAGCTTATTTGAGAGCCAAGGGCCTCTCATGACAAACAGCCGCGCGCACTTATTGGTTCACGAAAAAATACCGGTGTTTCTCATAACCGCCACCACACCCACCTTTATTTTCCATCAGCCCCGTCCGTCCGTCCCCGTGATGCCCGCGACTTGGCCCCCGAACCTTCGGCCCCCAACTCCCTTTGTCTCGACGACCTCGCTCGGCAGCGAGTAGTAGTAGGCTTTGGCCCGTCTCTTTCTATGTATTTCTGAATGACCCCGGAGAAAGGTACATTGCATATCAGGCTTTTCTTTTCCCTCTTGGCAGGTATGTGCCTTATTCTTTTTACATGCGCCTTGTCGTGTCCCGCGGCCGCAGGTACAGGTTAATAAGGCATATTTATAATCACACGTGACTCAATTGCTACAATTGTTGCTTTCCACTGTGCCGCCCACTTGCTCCTGTAATGCTGGTAGGGTCAGCGAAGTGTGCGGCCAGCAGCGGTCGGGCAGGAGGGATGTCAATTATGATTGAATCGAGACCGAGTCGTATACTTCAGACGTGATCTCAGCAATGCCTCGGTCGCCACAGCATCTTCGGTCCAGAATGGACCTACCGAGATGGGTAATAAGAGCAATTATGGTCAAGTAAATCATTCCTCTCCATCTAAGTCACCGGAACAATTAACAAAAGAAAAGTGTGAGGGGTGGCCATAGAGAAAATAATGTCTGCATCACAACAGCAGTGACATCTCACACTGCCGCCGCCGCCATCGCCGCCCAGTAAGAAAATGGATTAATCAAATAAGTAATTCAAACAAGATTTGGTGGCTGGATGGGGGTTCCAGTTCCTGGAGAGATGCACCAGCAGCCTCGTGTTACCCCTTCACTGACGCCTGCTGCAAGGCAGTCACATAGTTAGTCCATGTGGGTTAAAATTGGTGGTGTGATGAGGATACTATGGCAGGCTGGACATTCTTGATTTAATCATTATTATTATTTATCTTTATTTGATATTGGATTAAATATTTTATATTCGATTTACAATTCACCCTTTCTGGCCCCAAGCAGCAACTCCACAGCCGCAACCAACCCCGAGCCACCCCCGGAAACCAAGGCACCACGCGAGAGATGCAGTCAGGTTTTCGGTATCAGTACTGCTCTG
>JAMAKW010000158.1:0-30958 GCA_023628315.1 Neopestalotiopsis sp. M2102B | reverse complement strand
TAAATAAATAAATAAATAAATAAATAAATAAATAAATAAATAAATAAATAAATAAATAAATAAATAAATAAATAAATTAATTAATTAATTAATTTACCGTTTAAGATTTTCTTTTTATTATAATTTTAAAATAAAATACCATTAGCTTTACATTTTTCGATTCCTTCTAATAATAATTTATGGATTTCGTGGACGTATTTCGTCATAACTACAATTCTTCGAACCCGGCTAATCAAATCTAGTAAAATAATTGATAATTAATAACTTAATTAATTAATAAAGTAATAAAATAATAAAATAACTTACTATCAAAAATAAAACCTTCTTCGATGTCAAAAATATTTTCTACCAATAAAATCGGTAAAATAATATTAACGTAGCGTTACAAACTATATTTTTCTTCGGTATTCGAAATATAATCTTTCAAAATCGTTTGCACCACAATATTAATAATATAAGCTACGCAACGGATATCGTTTTCGAAAGCTACATCGCTATCTTCTAAATAACGGGTTTTAAAAGCTTCTAGGAACGTATTATTATTCCGTGTATTATCCCGGGTAATATTATTAATTAATTATTTATTTATTTAATATATTATTACTTATTAATTAATAAAAAAATAATTCAATAAAAAAATAAAAGAATAAAAAAAGAAATGAAAGAATAAAAAATAAATAAAAAAATAAATAATAAAAAATAAAACTTACTTAATAACGTTATCCGAATCCATTAAAAATGGATAAAAGCTTAACAATTTTTTAAATTCGTTAAAAATATTAAAGCCAAAATACTTTTCGTTAATAAAATCGAAACCGATTAATTTATATTGCAATTTAAAATCGGCATCGATAAAACAAATAATAACACCCAAATAAGCGGTATTAGTATTTAAAGTCCAAATATCCGTTATTAACGAAAATTTACCAAGAGTTTTAATATTCGTAGATAACGAATTATTAAAAACCAATAAAGCATTCGAAAAATTAGTATTAAAAACGGTTTTTATTATCCAGCGATTAAAAACCGGAAAATCACTATTATTTAAATAAATTAGTCAATATTGAAATTAATTAACTTACGGGAAATTAATTAATTAAACTTACGGCTTTAAATAAGATAATAAATCTTTTAAAGAATCTAAACTAATAAAGCTGAAGGAGATATTATTATCGATAATAACGTTTAATAACTTCTTATTAAATTCTTCAAGATCAAAAAGAGTAGAATTCGTTTCAGCTCGTGGTCGTTTTCGGTTAATTAATTCGAAAAAAGAGTTATTTATTCGTATTTCGGATCCTGAATAATAATAAAAATAATTGATATTAATTCAAAATTAAAAAACTTAATAATTAAAAAAACTTAATAATTAAAATTAAAGCTTACTTTTTTTTAACCTTTTCGGTTTCCTTATTATAAGCAATATCTGGATGCTTATTCTCGTAATACCGGACTTGTTTCGATGATCGGTAAGATTTAACGTCAACGGTGACTTTATAATTGCACTTATTATTTTAAAAATCAAATAATCAATAAATTAATAAAATAAATAGAATAATAAAATTAATAAAATTAAAATTAAAAAACAAAGACTTACATTGTACAACGGACCTCCATTTGCCGTTTTTTCGATAGGTCGATAGGTACTAAAGTACATGAATAAAGGCCATATTTAAAAACGTAAATAGTCGATTTTTCCGGTGGTTCCAGGGTAAATCCAGCTTGGTTTTCTTTATAATCGATATATTTTGTTGATTTCGAAGATAACGAGGGTTTTGAGGAGATAATAGAAAAAGCTGATGAGTCCGGTTGTGAGGCCGAAATAACAGAAGAGGAATCATCCTCAAAACGGTCGTCAGAATCCATCTTAAAAATAAAATAATAAAAAACGAAATAAATAAAATAAAAGAAAAGGAAATAAATAAAATTAAAAAACGGTTTTTGCAAAGGGTTAAAAAGATCCCTTATCTAACATTAACTATAACATTAACGATAACATTAACATTAAATATAATATTAGGTATAAAAGTAGATATAATAATAGATTAAACAATGGTACACAATTAAATAATAAATATTATACTGATGATTATGGAGAAGAAAAAGTAAATTATTCGATAGAAAACCCATTTCTTTAATATTCAAATAAAATCGGATTTGAATTCGGACTTCAAAATAAATTATTAATCTAATACCGTTAATTTCTAATCAAACCTCGGTAAAAATGTTAATTTCAAATCAAACCTCGGTAAAAAAGATGAAAAAAACTAATATTACTAGTAGATTTTACGGTAAACAATAACTTAAGTCCATAAAACGGAATTAAAATAACTTAATTTAATTTTATTAGTTGGTGAAAGATAAGGTAAAATATCAGGTAAACGATTAAAGATTAATATAATCGATTTTATTCGTTGCTATTTGCCGGTGGGTGAATTAGGTGGTTAAATAACCCCCGCCCACCCTACCCTGTAACGATATCGAAGATGGTGGATAATAAATTGATTGGTGGATGGGTACCCTCCAAGATACAACCCTGGTCGGCTTACCCCGCACTAGTTCGGTTATCGGTTATTAGTTCGGCAGTTGTTAAAAAGTGTAATATAAACTAATATTAACCTAAACAAACACTTTCCTAAAACGGAAAATAACGGAATAATATTATTGGGTTAAACTTTATTAATTTACGAAAAAACGGTATTAAAAGCAATTAAAAATAACGAATTCCGGTAAGTTTTTAAAAACTAACATTTAAATCGGCAATTTAAGTTTTCTTTAAAAATCTACCTTTTTTTGTTTTTACCGTTCAATTAAATTATTTAAAAAAAAACGAAGAACCCACTTTTTTACTTAATAAGAAGGGTTGGCAGCTTGAGTTTGAGTTTTGAGTTTGAGTTTAAATTAACTCATTTAAATTGAATTTTACTCAAGCTATTAACTAAATTAATAAATTTAATCCAGCAGTTTTAAAAACTTAAAAGAAATTAGAATAATTATTAAAAATCGAATAATAACGGATAGAAAAACTAAATAATTTATTTCATTCGTATTTACGTCTTTTAATTAATTCCGTTAAGCTTTCTATTTAAAATACTTTATTTAAAAAAATTAATAATTTAAAATTTAAGTTTCAATTTAAATTAACTCACTTAAATTGAATCTTATTTAAACAGCTAATTAAATCAATGAGTTTTACTTACCGTTTTTAAAAACTTAATTAAATTAGTTAATTAACTAAATCAATTAAATATAAGTTGAACTCACTTAAGTTAACTGGCAGTTAACTCAAAGCCAACCCTATTAATGAGTTATTCATAAAATCCACGAAAAAGCAGATTAAAAGGAATAAAAATGGGTAAGATATCTTAAGTTTTAGTTAAGAAGACTTGGAATCGGGAGAATTAACGTTTTTACGAAAGTTCATTTTTTATTCGAAAATTAAACGTTAATTAATAGGTTTGATAAAAAAGTAAATAGTGCATTTTATTAATAATTAAGTTATTAAGAAAAGGATTAGTTAATGTTTTATGAATTTTAAAAAATTAAAAAATTAAAACTAAAAAACGGTAAAGAATAATAAAATGACCGGTAAAATAATCGATTTTTTTAAAAAAAAATAGTTTTATATGGTAGTTTTATAGTTATTAACTAAACTAACTAAACTAACTAAAAACTACGCGTAGTTAGTTAGTAGCCTGAGTAAAACTACCGTAGATAATTAGTAGCCTAATTAAAATTACGCGTAATTAATTAATAGGGTGTATTACGGCGCTAGGCGCGTTACCGTTGGGCAGCTAGCGAAGGGACCCGGGCGCCAGCTGTGGGCGGCCCGGGTGGATCCCGTAATTGCAAATATTTTTACCGATTTATCGGAACCTAAATTATGGCTTTTCGAGCTATATCCTATTAATTAACTTACCGTAACGGTAAGCCGTTATTTATAAACCTATTAAATTATAAAAAAAATATTATTATACGGTATAAGCCTATACTGCCTACCCGCACCCCGTGATAGGGTGAGTATAATTACGTAATTTGATTAGTTGCTTGAGTAGAATTACGTAATTAAGTTTTTAATTAACTAAAACTAATAACTAAAATTAATGGTCACAACCCTGCTTACTGCCTTAATGAAAACTGAATTAATTCAATTACCAGCCCGATTAAGACCAGATAATTTAATTATTCACTAAATCATTTAGTTAAATAAAAACATATTTTAAAATCCTGACCATACGTAATGAATTACAACCGTAAATAGTTACTAACTTAAGTAAAATTACGGTAATTGCTTCATTGTTTGAGTAAAACTACCGTGATTAATTAATGGTTTTAATAAAACTAAATTACGAGTAATTAATAATTACTGATAATTAAACTTATTAATTAATTACAAAATAATAAAGACTTGGATCAAATTTAATAATAAAACTATAAATTTAATTACTTCACTTGAAAATAGTTAAGAAATATTAAAATGCATTTAATATTTTATTTACAAAGACATTATTCGTCTCTTATCAATTATTTCTTTCATTTTGAAACCTGTTAAATTAACTATTAATTAATAACCAGGGTTATAATTCATTTCTTTAATCAACTAAATGATTTAGTTATTAATCAGCCTCGTAACTAAATTATTTAGTTTTAATTAGGGTCCTAACTAAATTAATTTAGTTTTGATTTAATTTGATTTAGTTTAGTTATTAACTAAAAACTAAAGAAATAAAGAAGTTAATTATTTTCATTTAATATTAAGATCAGAGTTGCAACGATTAGTTTTAGTTATTAGTTTTAGTCAACTACGTAGTTTTACTCAAGCAAGTAACTAACTACGGTAGTTTTACTCACCTTACTAACTAACTACGCGTAGTTGTTAGTTAGTTTAGTTGGTTTAGTTAATAACTAACTAACTACGATTTTCGAATTCTTTATTAATTTCTACTTATTTAATAAAGTCTTAATTAATAATAAGATAAAGATTAAAAGCACGATTCAAAAGCTAATATTTATAAAAATCCTTTTATTAGTTTATTTTATTTTATTTTTTGAAAATTCAAGTCTTTATTAATAATTAATTTTATTATTTTTTAAAATCAAATAATTAATTATAAAAAATCGAATATCCACGTTAAAATTAAAAAAAAATAAAAGCATTTTAATACTCTTTAATTTCTTTATTGTGAATTATTAAAGCTTATGGTTTATTTAATAAATTTAATTAAAATCTTTAATTTACCGTAGTTAATTGTTGCACCTTGTGGTACAGAAGTGTGTTGTGAAGAAGCATACATTACTAACGATGGGTTGGCCGAAGGCTAATCCCATATACTAGGGTCTAACTGCGCTAGACGCTAAGCCTAATCTAGCCATGAGGTTGGGCTACGCCCAACATTAATTAATTAGTTTAATTAACTACTAAATAATCGTAGTTTAGTTTTACTCAAGCAACTAACTAACTACGCGTAGTTTTAGTTAGTGGGTTCTAAAACTACGCGTGGTTAACTATTAGTTAACTAATTTGCAACCCTGATTAAGATAAATAATAATTAAAACTAATAATTTCAAAGAAAATAAATAGAATGCCGTTAAAATTGATTTTTAATATTAGTAATCAATATTTATTTTGAATTTTTGGAAAGTGGCAATTTAAAAATATTAAAATTTAATAATTCAGTCTTGCTATTATCTTAATTCTAAAAATTCGAATTTTAATAATAAAAATAAAATGGCTACGGCATCCGGTTTCTTTTTATTATCTTTATAAGCGTTGCAAATTAATTAACTAATAATTAATTACGCGTAGTTAACTACAGTCGTAGTTAGCTAGTTGCTTGAGTAAAACTACCGTAGTTAATTAGTTGCTTAAGTCAAATTACGTTAATTAGTTAATGAAGTGAGTAAAACTACGTAGTTTAGTTATTAGTTAACTAAAACTCATAACTAAAACTTATCGTTGCAACCCTGATCTTTATTAATTACACCCTTATTATTTTATATTATTAATTATTTTAATTAATCTTTATTTTATCTTTTAGTTATTAATTACCTTAGTTATTAACTAAACTAATTTGATTTAGTTTTAATCAGGGTCCTAACTAAATCAATTTAGTTTTAGTTAGCACTTTTAATAACTAACGTTAGTTTTTAGTCAACTAACGTTAGTTAATTACTAGTTAATTAAATTGCAACCCTGCTAATAAGTTAACTACGTAAATTTACTCAGTTTATTAATTAATTAACGTACTTTTATTTAAGCAACTAATTAATTATGGTAGTTTTACTCACCTTACTAATTAATTGCTCGTAGGTTTTAGTTAGTTTAGTAAGTTTAATTAAAAACTAAGTAATTATGATTTTAAACAGTTAATTTATGAAAATAAAGACTTTTATAAAGTTTAGGATCGGTAATGAGTTTACAGGAAGTTAATTTGAGTGAGTTTAAATCAAACTTAATTAATTTATTTTATTAATTATATTAATAAAGTTATTAAAAGTACTAACTCAAACTTGAATGATTTATTTAGCAGCCTAATTCAAATTAAATCGATTGATTTAGTTAATTAAGTCACTAACTCACTAACTCACAGAATGAATAAAACTTTTTTAATTTATTAATAAAGTGGTAAAAATTAAATTTAATAATTCAAATCGTTAGATTCAATTAATCTGGCTTATTATCTTTCATCTTTAACGATTTCTGTTATTTTATTATTAATTTTTTAAACCGGGTATTATAATAATAAAACTAATAAAGGTTTTTCGATTTTTAAATCTCTTTTATAAATCTATCAAAATTAATAATAAATAGGATTGATAGGTTGAGTTTGAGCTTTAAATTTAAATTTAAATTTCATTACGGTCCTGGAGGTTATATAGGCTAAGCTAATATATACCGTATTAATATATATTAATTTAAAGATAAAAAACTAAAAGTCTACGCAGCTACGGGCGTTATTTTATATATAATATAAATAATATAATAGGGAACGAACCTTATTAAAGCTTATTTATAACGTGCTAATAGCCGGTTAATAAGGCAGCCGTAATTGCTATTATATTACCCTTTTAAAAAAATAAAAATTCGTTTTAAATTTAAAAAACAATAAAGAACGGGCTAGCTTAAGCTTAAATTAAATGCTTTTTAAGCGAAAAAAAGGCACCCTCGGATTAATTTATATATTATTATATAACCGGGTTTTTAACCGGCTAGCGGAAATATATTTATATTATATATTATTTATTACGAATTCTTTCGCTATTTTAATTTAATTTAATTTAGCTTTTACGCGGCTTTCTTTTTGCTTTATTTATATTCTTTTTTATACGGGTATATTATTATCAGCGTGATTTTTATACATATTTTATATTCGGTTATTTTTTAATTTTATAACTTTATTAAAGGTTTAGGCGCGTTTAAATATTTAGTATAATATTTTTATAATATAACGGAATTATTTTTAAAAAGCTTTATATTATATTATTCAAAATCGTGGTTTTCTCTTTGTTATTAAATTTAGTATTATAATTTGCTATAATATAAACGGGCGCTTAAAATCTTGCTAAATTCTTATTTCTTTTTATTATTTAATTTAATATTTTTATTATTAGTATTTTTATTCGCTTATTTGGGTATAGGGTTATTTAAATATTTTTTTTAATTTATTCGCGCAAAAAATTCGAAATTTTATTTTAAAATCGGGAAATTTAAGCTTATATAAATAGCCGTTTATTTTTTCGATTTTATAATAATTTTTAATAAAAAGGAAATTTAATTTATTATTAAAACGATTAATCTATATAACGTAATTAATAAGCAAATTGCTATTATAAGCGAGTCGCGAGCTAATTTAAATTTTTTTATTATTTAATTTTAATTTTTTATTTTTTTATTAAAAATAATAATATTTTCGTTTAACGAATCGGATATATAATTAGCTATTTAAGCGTATAAAAAATCCTTATATTTTTATTTCGAAATTTATATTTATTTATTACGTCCCCCGGACGATTTTACGCGACCGAATCGCCGGAAAACCTGCCCGACGCGATATTATAGCTAATTTAAAAAAATTAACGATTTCCGAATAAAAAATTATTTCCTTTATTTTCGATTTAAACGCGCAATCTTTTCCGCCCTAGTACGCATATATTAAAAATATAGCTAATCGATTATTAGCCGATCGCGGCGCGGAACGCGTCGGTATTTATTAAACGTATAATTTTATTAAGCGAATATTATTTTTCCGGATGCGTTATAATTATAAAATAAATTATAATAAGGTTTTATATAAAAATCCGGTGGCGTATAACGCGTAATTTAAACGCGTAAAAAGGGTTATCGCCGAAAATACGATTTAATTAAAAAATATTTATAATTTCGATAAAACCGGGTTTATAATAAGCGTTATTATATTTAAAATAATCCTTATAAGCTTAAAAAAACGTGCTAAATTAAAGCAAATATAATAAAAAAAAATTAATTTATAATTATCGCCGTTATAAATACAACGGGTTACGCGGTATTGCTTTTTATTATTTTCTTAAAATAAAACTTATTTTGCTTTTTAATATCGCGATATATAAATACCGCCCGATTAAAAAATTAAAATATTTAATAATAATTAAATAATTAACGAATTCGGTTTAAATTTTATATAATATTTTAATTTTTATATTAAATTACGTTTACGGCGTAAAAAATGCTTTTTTATCTTTAACGGCTATAAAAGCTATTATTCGGAAATTTTCGAAAATTATTATAAAAAAAATAATATTATTATTTTTTGCATATTTATTTATTTACTTTATAAATTTTAAATTTTAAATATTATATATTTCAGCCTATTAAAACGAGCTTATAATCGTAAAATTAAAAATTTTATATAGCGCTAATAATTTATATTTTTTTAAAAAAAAAGATTTTTATTTTTTATAACGCTTATATTATATTAATAATTTTAAAAAATATTTAGGCTAATTTTAAAAGCATTAATTTAATACCTTTAAATCCCGAATATATTATTTTAAAATTAAAACCGGTAATAATCGCCCGAATTCCCTCGCCGAACCCTAAGGTTTTATTTTATTTTTAGGCTTTAATAATATTTAATAATATTAAAAAAGCGATTTTATAATCGGTATATATTAAAAACCGAATTTTTATTTATTAAAGAAATTCGCTAACGTTAATTATTATAGCTATAAATTTATTCGCAAAAGCTATATATAATTTTCTTTATAAAAATACCCTTTTAAAAAATAAAATCGCTAAATTAAAAAAATTAATTATATATTTAGTAAGCGTTAAAAGATAAAAAAAACGTTAATAATTTAGAAGGATTTTTACCGTTTAAAAAAATTAAAAATTTAAATCGAAAAAAAGGCAATAAATTAATAAAATAAAATAATAATAATAATAATAATCGTCCGAAAAAGGCAAAAATACGCGTTTGGCGTTATAATATTTACGGCAACCCCGGATATAATATGCGAATTTATATAATTAAAATAAAACCGTCCGATAAAAAGGATTTAAAATAATTTAATTAAATTTATTATATAATAATTAAATTTTATAAATTTATAATTAAAAAATCCGGTTTAGCTGGCGATTCGCTTATATTAGCGATTCGCTTATTAATAACGTTACCGGCTTTTTTAATAATATAAGCCCGGTTATTAGATTTAAAATTAAATTTACGCTTATGCTTATTAATTTATTTAGTTTATTTTTATTATATTTTAGCTTTTATTTTCTTAATAATTTTTATAAATTAATGATATATATTAGTTATTTATTATATTTTTTAATTAAGCTTTTTTTTAGCCGTTATATTTATAAATTCCTTAATTTATTATTTTTAATCGAATAAAAATAATATGAAAAAATCTTTTTTTAGCTTTATGAAAAATATTTTAATAAATTTATACAGGACCGATATTTAAATAGCGTTTAATAGGGTTGGCTTTAAGTTAACTGCCAATTAACTCAAGTGAGTTTAACTCAAACTCAATTAATTTAATTAATTAACTAACTTAATTAAGTTTTTAAAAACGGTAAATAAAACTAATTGACTTAGTTAGTTGCTTAAATAAAACTCAACTTAAATAAGTTAACTCAAACTTAAACTTAAAACTTAAATTATTAATTTTTTAAATAAAATATTTTAAATAAACAGCTTAACGGAATTAATTAAAAAACGTTAATACGAATAAAATAAATTATTTAGTTTCTTTTATCCGTTACTATTCGATTTTTAATAATTATTCTAATTTCTTTTAAGTTTTTAAAATTGCTAATTTAAATTTATTAATTTAATTAATAGCTTAAATAAGACTCAATAAATTTTTAAAAATAGTGAGTAAAATTTATTAATTCAATTAGTTATTTAAATAAAATTTAACTTAAATAAATTAACTTAAATTTAAACTCAAAACTCAAAACTCAAACTCAAGCTGCAAACCCTAGCGTTTGTGATAATGGGACGACGCGAGAACGAACAAATATGGATACGAGGGCGAATAAGCAACGGTTCGTTTAGGAACTAGTGAGGTGCGGCAGTATACGGGGGGGTGATAACAAAGTTGAAAGCTACGGTACTAGCTCTACGTACGTACGGGACACTATATAGGACCGGTTTGTGGTGGCAGCTGGCAACGATGGACCGAGAGGGTAACCACGTTATAATTTTTAAAATAAAAATTATTTTGAATTAATTATTTTAATAATAAAAAAAATAATTAAAGCTTTTAATTAACGTATTTATTTATAATTTTTGCTTATTTAGCTATTTAAAAACATTCGGCGGATAATAGCTTTAGCTTTATTCCGATAATTCTAAATAATTTAATAATAAGATCCGTAACGAATTAAAAATTATAATCCGTTCCGAATATTTTTAAAAACCTGTATATTTTATACAAATTAAAATAATATATTTCGGCGGCGTTTTTATTTATAACCGTTTAATTATAAAATATATATTAGGCTTTTTTTTCCTAAGCGATTAATTATTATAAATAAATTATCGAATTTATATTTATTTAATAATATTATTTTGAAATTTACGATAATATATTATTGTATATATAATAAAACGGGTAATAGCTTTAATAAATCCGATATTTTATTTTTTTAAATATTTAAAAAATTTATATATATAATTTTTTATACATTAATTTGCGTTAACGGATTAGCGTAGCTATTAATATTAAACGGAAATTAATTTTTTAATTTTAAAGCATTTTAAATAAATTATAATTAGCCGTTTATAATTTTTTTTTTAAAATTTTCTTGCGAAAATTATTAATATTAAAAATAATAAAATATTTATTAATATTATACGGCTAACTTTTTTAATTTATTATTATTTTATTACGAATTTTTTAAAATTTAATAAATAGCGTTATTTTTTAGGATTTAATTTATTAGCTTAAAATTAAATAATTCCGGTAAAAATATATTTTTATTAAATAAAAATATTTTCGCGTTAAAATTTAAAAAAATATTAAAATATAATTAAAATAAAATTATAATACGCTAAATTTTTAGCTTTTTTTCGGTTTTTATTTTTCATTTTTTTAATAAAATAAAATATTAATTATTACGTTTTAAAATTTAAAGCGGTAAATAATATAAAAATTATATTAAATTATTAATTTTATTTATTTAATTTATTTAAAATTTAGCTACCGCTTAATATTAAAATATTCAAGCGTCTGATAATTTATTACGATTAAAAAAAACGGGGATTTTGAAATCCGATTAATTTTAATCGCTAATTTTAAAACCCACGAATTATCGCTAAAAGCTTTTTATTATAAATATTATAATTATTTTTTATATTTTATAAGCTTTCCGAATAATACGCTATAAAATGCTATTTTCCGGTTTTTTTGTTTTTTTAAAATAATATTGAAGCTAAAATACTATTAAATATATTTATTTTTATCCGTATTTCGAGGTTATATAAAAAATAATTTAAAATAAAAATTATTATTAAGCGATTCCTAAATTCCTCGAATACGGCTTTATATTCGGCGTCGAAAACGAAAGCTTAATTTTTATAAATAATCTTTATTATAAATTTAGCTATTTAGCCGAATTTTAGAATAAATTCTTTATAAAGATTATAAAAATTTAAGAAAAATTATATTTTTTATTATAATTAAATATTTTTAATTTTTAAAAACGGTTATTTTTTCAAAATCGATTTTAATATTATCGATATTTATAATAAATTTAAAGAATTTAAAACGGGTTATATAAAATTTATATTTTTTAATATTGGCTTATAATTTTATTTCGCGTAATTTTTATAATATCTTTTATATAAATTTTATATTTAATAATATTATTAAAAAAATAGAAATATCGTTTATATACGCGCTATAAAAATTATTTAAATATTTTATAAGCGTATTATTAATAAACCGCTAAAAAAGAAATTTATTTAATAAACCGAAAAATAATATTTTATATTTATATATATTATATCGCGTATAAAACGTTATTAAATTTTTATTTTTCAAAATTATCCGGATTTTATAAAAAATTTACTTAATTTCGATTTTCGTAAAAATTTTAGCTTTGGCTAAACGGCTTACAATTTTATTAATTAATAAAAAAATATTTATGTTTTGATTAAAGTATTTAGCTTTTTATAATTTATATATAGCCGTAATCCTTTATTCGCTTTAAGTGCAAAAAAAATAAAAGCGGCTTATAATACGGAATTAAGCTCGATGAATTTTTTATTTAAATTTTCGATAATATATTTTTTATATATTTTTAATTTTTTTAAAAATATTTTATATAAAAGGCTCAATGTAAAATTTAAGCCATCTTTTTCGAAATCGATTTTATAATTTATTTTTAAATATAAAAATAAAAGATTATTTAAAGCCGCTTTATTAAATACGTTTAAATATTCGTAATATTAATTTGAAACGATTTTGCGAGCTTATTATTATAAATCGTTATTATTTCGTTTTAATTTTTTATCCTTTTTATTTATGATTATCTGGATTAGCAGCTTGAGTTTAACTTTTGAGTTTAAATTTGAGTTAACCTATTTAAATTAAGTTTTACTCACCGTTTTTAAAAACTCATTAAGTTTTACTCAAGCAACTAATTAAATCAATAAATTTTACTCACTTAACTAATTAAATTAATTAAGTTTGAGTTAACTCACTTGGTAGTTAATTAACTTATGAACTCAAAGAAAAAGTTAAAGTTCTTGATTCTGATTATTAAATAATAATAAAAAAGGATATTGAAAACAACCATTAATTTAATTATATTGGCTTATTAGCTTTTATTTTTACGAATTTTATTATTTAATTATCGAATTTTCAAAGTCGGGTATTTTTTAAATAAATTAAAATTATTTCAAAACTCAGTTTTAAAAATAATCTTATAACCCGGATAAAATAAATAAAACAAAAGTAATAATATTAATAAAGTTCAAATAATTCGTTATTTAATCTAATATTTTAATAACCGTTGTTTTTAATTATTTTAACTAAGAATTCATAAATCTTTGAGTTAGTGAGTTATTAAGTTAATTAACCACCTCAATTGATTTAATTTGAATCAGGCTGGTAATTACATTAATTAAGTTTTACTCAGCCTTCTTAATAACTCAGTTGATTTAGTTAATTAACTAAATCAATTGAGTTTAAGTTAAACTCACTTAAATTAACTGGCAGTTAATTTAAAGCCAACCCTGATAATTATATAATCGATTTTATATAAATAAATAATTTTTATATTTTTAAAATTAATAATACCTAAAAATATTTTAAGCCTAATTATTATAATATTTAGCATATTTTTCCGCCGGGAAAAAATATATAGAATTAAAAAAGCGTAAATAATTAACCAGGGGGTTGGCCTTCAAGGCCGGGGTTCGTCGGTAACCGGCGGATTTTACGCTTTTATAAATTATTTTTTTAATTTTAAAATACGCTTTTAAATATTATTTAATTTTTATTACTTTTTTAAAAGGTTATTTTTTATATTTTTTTTTTCGCGGACGCTTTTATAACAAACAGGGTAGGAAAGGCAGTCCGCAGTCAGTTAGTGCAGTTGCAGTTAACTTAAGTTAATGCAGTTGCAGTCTGGATTTTCACTAACTGCATGCAGTTACTTATCAGTTTAAGTCCGGCATTCCACTAACTTAAGTTCACTTAAGTTAATTATAATTAACTGCATTAAAATAATAAAACAATTAATAAAAAATCGAATAATTAACTTATTTAAAATTTTTCTTTTTAAAATAAAACGTTATATAAAGCTTAATAAAAAGCTATAAAAAGGCTTTATATTTTATTATTACTTAATTAAATAACAATATCTAACGTAATCTATAAATAAGCTGGCCACTTAAATAAGATAACCACTTAAATAAGATAACCACTTAAATAAGCAAAAGCTTAAATATAACGCGATTTTGCAATTATAACGCCGTAAATTAATTAAAATTATTTAAAATATTCTTACCTAAATAATTCTATTTTTATTTAGCAAATTCGCGCATTATACCCGGTTTTCCCGCATACGCTATAGCGCCGTTATTATAGCTAGCCAAGATTTAATTTAGCATTATTTTTACGTATTTCCTATTATATTTATTGCGTAACGTCCTTTTAATCCTAAAAATTTTGCACGTTTTATAAATTAAATAATTCTTTAAGCCGGATTTGTATTTTTTAGCTTTACGCCGCTTATTAATTAAAATATTTGCTTTTCGGAATTTAGCGATTTTAGCTTAAAAAAAAGCTATTTTATATATAATATTCCGCGCTTTTTTCGAAAATTAATCGATAGCGTCGTAAATTAATATCGGAAAATTATTTTAATGCTTAGCGATTTAAAATTTAATAAATTTAGATTATAAAATAGCCTCGGTTAAATTATTTAGCGTCTAAAAAGCCTAAAAAAGGGTTTCCCGTATAAATAGCCGGGAAAACGTTAAAATTTATAATTTTATATTTAGCTTCGCAATAACGATATTTAGGCTTAAAAATATAAGCTTAGCTTTTTAAAAGCTTGCACGAATATTATTTTTTATAAAGCTTTTTTTAAACGCGTCGCAAAATGCCGGAAAAAAAATCCTTTTTTGTAATATATAAAATCCGGGCTCGGACGAGCTTTTTAATTTACGTACCGTAAGCCTTTTTTAATAGCGCAAAATATATTATATTTAATAGCTAAAGATATAAAAAAAATATAAATATATAAAATATAATAATATTATTCTTTTTATAATATTGCTTAAAAGCGTCGGAATAATAGCTTTCGTAACCGTTTAAAATAAATAAGCGGTATATATCCGATTTCCGACTTTTAATATATTTATTAAAATATTTTAATTAATTTGCGGTTAATTCGTTTATTATTTAGCTATTTACGCTTATAATAATTTTCTAATTTTTTAATAATATATCGTTTTTATATTAGGAAAAAAAATAGTATTTGCCCTTAATAATAATAAACGGCGAGACCGTTTAGTTTTATAAATTAATATTTTAAATTATTATAGCCTATTTTCGATTATTAGGCTAGGCTATTTTAGGCTTTTTTTTATTAAAATTTATAATAATTATCGATACGGTAATTTAACCTTTTATAAAGCCGGATTCGTTAAAATTATAAATATCGGTATCGGCGATATTATATTTTACGATTATATTATATATAAAATTAAATTAATTTTTTATTAGCTTTAAATTTTTGCATAAAGCCCGTAAATAATCGTATTTACGGCTAAAAACCATTTTAAGCTATAATTATCGCTTAACGAAATTAAAGGCTTAATTTTTGCCGACGCGTAACGCGTCGCGGTCGCGTAATAGCCGATTTGCTATATTTTTAATAATATTTAGCTAAAAAAAAATATTTAGGAATTTAACTTAATTATTTTTTAAATAATTTTTTTTAAAATTTAGTTAAATTTTTATAAAATAATAAAATATCGCGTCGTGCTTAAATGCCGTTAATACGCGTTTTAAATATTAAGCGAGGGATTATATAAATAATTATAGCGCGTTGAATATTTAGCTTGGGATTTTTCTTAATAGCTTGGATAGCTAATAATAATTAAGCTTTTTTTTTAAATAAAATCTGTTTAAAATTAATTATATAGTGAAATTAGCAAATTATAGTCCATCTTTTGCTAATTAGCGTGGCCAGCTTATTTGGGTGGCCAGCTTATTTATAGATTACGTTATATTATAGCAGTTAGCAGTTAATTAATTTAACTATAAAGTGCAGTTAGCAGTTATTTCGCAATTAACTGCAAAAAGTGCAGTTGCAGTCTGGTGTCACGGTATTATACTGGAGCCGGTCTCTGCCTAGCATGGGGTATAATTAGGTGTATTAACGAAGCTGGAGAATAAATAATCCTCCAGCCCGGCGAAGATCTATATACGTCCCCGACCGGTAGGATGGTCGGGGCCGGGGTGGGGCTGGCTGCAGCGCACCAGCCGGTCGTAGTGGGGCAACCAGGTGGTGGGGCAACCAGTGCGCCATCACATCTAGGTTTTAACTAATTGCAGTTAGTTAAGTTGCAATCCGGATTTTATGCAGTTAAGTTAAATGTATTGCAGTTAACTGCCAGTTAACTGCATTCCTACCCTTATAATAAAAGCTTTATTAATAATTAGGCGGCGGAAAATAATTATAGCTTTTTCCTTTTTATTTTTATTTTTTACGCTTTATTAGCTTATTTTTTAACGTTATATTAAAATTATTTATTTTTATCTAGGATAAAATTCCTAGTTTAATTCATCGGAATATCGATAATTTTTAAATTCAAAAAATTTAAAAAAAAATAATTAATAATAACGTATATTAATATTAACGTCGTATTCCTCGAATTATTTCCTTCCGATAATTATATTATATTTTATATTAGTAATTATTAATAAAATTTATTAAAAAATGCTTTTAATAATTTTAAAATTAGCGAATAAAATTATATTAATTATTTATTATTTAAATTATTTTATAGTTAAGTCCATTTATAAATTTATACTCGAAATTTTTCATTATTTTAAGCTTTAAAAATTTATATATACGTTATATAAAATTTTAATTTACGAAAAAATATCCGTTTGCTTTTATATTAATAAAAGAATTTAATAATTAATAATATATTATTATTCGTTACTAAGCTAATAAATAAGGGTTTTTTAATATTAAATTAAAAAATTTATATAAAATATTTTTATTACGTTTTTTATAATTAATATATTTTTTTTAAAAAAAAGCTATTTATCCTAAAGTTATTTTTTTATTATTATTAATAATATCGCTTTTTTAATTATTTAAGCCTTTTTTTAAAAAAATTGTTTTAATTAATCGTAATTAAAAATAATTCGACTAAAGCGGGTAATAATAATAATACTTTTAATAATTTTATTTTTATTATCAAATTTACTAATATTTTTCGGATAATTACGAATAAAATATCCGGTTTCGTTATAATAAAATAGCGTTTTTTTAAATTTAATAATTTAAAAATATTAATAATTAATTCAGCTTTATTTCTATTTTTATTTTTAGGCTTATTTTTAGGCTTATTTTTATTATTTTTAATTATTTTGGGTTATTTTATTAAATAAAAGCTAATTTTTTATTATTTTAGCGCTATATATAAAATAAATTAAAATTTAAAAACATTTCGGCTTTTTAACGAATATGTTTTTAAAAATTTATATTTTTATTAATATAAAATAATATAAAAGCGTTAGCTAAGCTAATTAATAAATAACGCTTAAATTTATTTTTTTAAATATTTTTATTGACGCGGTGTTTTTTTATTAAACGGACGAATTCGTTTTTAAACGTTTAATAATTATTATTTATTTTTATATATAATTTTTAAAATTCGAAAATAACTTTTTTTACGTTAAAGTCGTAATATTCTTTCTAAAAATATTTTATAAAAGCTTTAATAATTTTAATATAATCGGGGTAATTTCAGCGTAAATATGGTATTAAAGCCTTAAATATAAAAATCTTAATGCGGAATTTAATTTTCGCGAATTTAGCGCATTTATTGATAAAATAATTAATATTTATTTTCAATTTATCGGATATTTAAAAATATTATTATTCGAATATAACGTTACTTTTATCGGCGTTATTATAAAAATTAAGAATATAAAATTTACCGGATTTTCTAAATTCTTTATGCCAAAAAATAACAAAATATTTTTATAATAATATTAGCTTTATATAAGCGGGCTTTAAGCTAAATAGTTTTATTTTTTAAGCCTTAATTTCGTCGGGCTTGCTTTTTTAAATAATTTATTATAACGTCGATATCGTTTTAATTTTTTTAATTTTTTTCTTAAATAGCGAGCTTTCTTATTAATTTATTAGCTGAAATAAATAAATTTGCTAAATCAATAATATTTTTACGATTTTTTAAATATATTTTTTTTTAATTTATATAATATAAGATTTTATAAAATATATTCGGATTTTAAATACGTTATATATAATTTTTATATTTTTTTTTCGCAAGATGTTGGAAAATATTAAAAAAATAATAGCGTTATTGGTTTTAAATTATGCTTTTCTTAAAAAAAAGTTAACAAATTTTATAATTAGCTCGGTATTTTAAGTATAATATTTAGCGAAATAATTTATTTCAATTAATATTTTTAAAAATATTTTAAATTTAGGGGAAAAAACGGCTAAGCTAATATTTATATATTTTAAAAAACTTTTATAAAAAGCCGGCTCGGATTTCTTTTATCGGAAAATAATTATTTTATTAATAGCTTTAGGATTTTCGATATTTTCGATAGCGTGAAATATTTATCGGAAGCTAAACTTAATTTTAATTTTAGGCTTTATAATTTTATTTAATTTATTATTTAGGTAATTTATAGCTTAAATAGCTTTTTCGAAATTTCTTTTTACGGTTTTTTCGGCGGCGAGAGTGTTTTTTTTAAAACGGGAGCTATTTTAAGCGGTATCGGCTATAATAATTAACGATATCGATTAATAAATAAAGTTTAAATTCGGGTATATTTTCCGGCGCGCTTTAATACCCCGTTTATTTTAAGCTTGTTTTTATATATTATTTGAATTATGCGATTTTTACTTATTTTTAATTTTAAAAATCGGTAAACTATTATTAATGCTTTTTTAAACGGTTATCGATAATTTCTAGATTATATTACGGTTTAAGAGGTTATGTAAGCTAAGCTAATATATACCTTATTAACATATATTAATTTAAAATCGAAAAATTAAAAGTTTACGGAGCTACGGGCATTACTTTATATATAATACGAATAATATAATAGGGGACGAACCTTATTAAAATTTATCCATAGCGTGCTAATAACCAGGGTTGGCAGCTTGAGTTTGAGTTTTGAGTTTGAGTTTGAGTTAACTTACTTGAGTTAAGTTTTACTCAAGCAATTAACTAAATCAATTAAGTTTAAGTTAACTAACTCAAAACTTAAAAACTCAACGGACTTTTTATTAAATAAAAAATTAGATAAAAACATTAAAATTTAAATAAAACCGTGGTTAAATGAGCCTTGCCGTAATTTAAATATTAAATAAAAAACTTATTATTTAATAAGTGAGTTATTAACTCAAACTCAATTAAGTTTAACTCATTGAGTTTTACTCAGCCCATTAACTAAATCAATAAGTTAAAGTTAGCACTTTTAAAAACTCAATTAATTTAGTTAATTAACTAAATTAATTAAGTTTAAGTTAAACTCACTTAAGTTTAAGTTGAACTCACTTAAATTAACTAGCAATTAAAAGTAAGAATTAAAAATTAAATTATTAGAATTATAATAATATTATTACTTTTATTTTAATAATTTTATGCGATTAATAAGACTATTTTAAATAAGTACTTTTAAAACAATTAAATTTATTAATAAAAACTTCCGATTTTTGAAAAATAATAATAAAATAAATAAAATCGTAAGAATAAACACTAATATTGAAACATAACGAAAAGTAACGGCCTTTTTTTAATGACTTTGTTTATAATTATTTAATAATTAAAATAAAGAATTTAAATTATTTATTTAAGTTAGTAAATTATTAAGTTAATTAATTAACTCAGTTAATTTAGTCTACGTTAGGCCGGGAATTAAATTAATTAAGTTTTACTCACCACTTTAGAAAACTGAATTAATTTAGTTAATTAACTAAATTAATTATATTTAAATTAAACCCACTTAAATTAATTAGCAGTTAACTTATTGCGAACCCTAATAATAAGTAATGAATATTATAATTATATTTAATTTAACTTATTATTTAATTATAAATATTAAGAACGGTTATTATTAATTATTCTAATTGTAAATTTATTAATCTTTAAGTTATTAAATTAATTATTTAAATTAATTAAATTAACTTAAAATTGTAATGGCGCACTAGTTGCCCCACCACCTGGTTGCCCCATTACGACCGGCTGCTGCGCTGCAGCTAGCCCCACCCCGGCCCCGACCATCCTACCGGTCGGGGACGTATATAAATCTTGGCCGGGCTGGAGGATTATTTATTCTCCAGCTTTATTATACCTTATGGTACCGAAGTATATTATAAAGAAGCATATATTACTAACGATAGGTTGGCCGAAGGCTAATCCCATATACTAGGGTCTAGCTGCGCTAGACGCTAAGCCTAATCTAGCCATAAGGTTGAGCTACGCCCAATAAGCTTCGTTAATACACCTAATTGTACCCCATGCTAGGCAGAGACCGGCTTTAATATAGTATCGTAACAAAAAAATAAAGATTAAAAGCAGTATTTTAAAGCTATATTAATTAGGAAAATCCCGTTATTAGTTAATTTTATTTTATTTTTTGAAAATTCAAGTCTTTATTAGTTATTTTCTTATTATTTTTAAAATAAAATAATTAATTATATAAAATCGAATATTAACGTTAAAATTAAAAGAATAAAAGCATTTTAATACTTTTTTCTTTTATTCTTAATTATTAAAGCTTATGGCTTATTTAATTGATTAGATTAAAATTCTTATTTCACCATAGTTAGTTAGTTAGTTAATTTAGTTAATTACTAACTAATCGTAATATAGTTTTACTCAAGCAATTAACTAATTACCAGGGTTGTAATTATTTTCTTTAGTTAACTAAATAATTCAATTAATAATTAAATCATTTAGTTTTAATCAGCCTGGTAATTATTTCAGTTTAGTTTTAATTAGGGTGGTAATTAAATCAATTTAATTTTGGTTTAGTTTGATTTAATTTAGTTATTAACTAAAAACTAAAGA
This sequence comes from Neopestalotiopsis sp. M2102B, assembly GCA_023628315.1. Classification (NCBI taxonomy): domain Eukaryota; kingdom Fungi; phylum Ascomycota; class Sordariomycetes; order Amphisphaeriales; family Sporocadaceae; genus Neopestalotiopsis; species Neopestalotiopsis sp. M2102B. The sequence goes on along the minus strand of JAMAKW010000158.1, from coordinate 9,662 downwards.
AATCAAGTATTTAATTATTTTTATTTAATATTAATAAAAGTAATGATTTAAATTAATAATTTGAAAGAAAGCAAATAAAATGCCGTTAAAATGGGATTTAATTTCGAATAATTAATATTTATTTTGAATTTTCAAAAAGTCGCAATTTAAAAATATCAAATTTTAATAATTAATATTTTATTTTATTTTAATTTTTAAATATCGAATTTTTTTTAGAAAAATAAAACAGCTACGGCATTCGGTTTCTTTTCATCATTTTCAATAATTACACCCTTAATACTTTAAATTAATAATTATTCCAATTGATCTTTGCTTTTTTTAATTATTAATTAATTTAGTTCCAGTTAGCATTTTAACAAGTAACGTTAGTTTTTACTTAATTAAACTAAATATTTTTTTTAATTAACTAACGTTAGTTAACTAATAACTAACTACACGTAATTATTAATCAACTACGCGTTGTCACGTACCCGGTAGACTTGGCTGGTGGGCTGCACCCATAGGGTATGCATTCGTATTAAATTATAAGCTGGGGAATAAAAGGATAAATTAGTCCCTAGCTGCAGAAGTGATATTTATTTACGTACGGCCGGATAAATAGTCGGCCCGGTAATAACTAGTATAAGAATTATAGTTTATTATAATATCCCCTTTTTAGATCGGATTAAAATAGGTTATCTACGATTATTAATTTAAACCGATATTTATTTATTTATCGATATTTATTTATTTTTAATAACTTAATAATCGTAATTAAAATAGTTATTTTCGTCGTTAACCTCGTCGACGACGTTAAGGTTAACGGTTAATCCTATTTCGTTTATCTCTTTATTTATTCGTCCTTTTTCCTTTAATATAGCAATAGCTAGCTTAGCATTATTAAATAGGCACGCTTTTAGCTTATAATCCTCCGAATTATATTTACGGCATTTATTTTTATAATATTATTTTCGGCGCTATTGCGTAATTATACTAAATTAATTAATTGCGTAAATATAGGAGTAATTAATAATATTAATATTTATAGCATCGGGGTTATTATTAATAATCGGATATAGATTAGTACCGGTACCGGTACCGGTGGTTTTCTAGTTATAATAGCTAATAGGTATATTATTATTAATTTTATGCAAAAAGGCGACGAAGTTATTATACGTAGTAGGCAGGGAACCGAATTAGACCTTACGATCCTCGAGCTTTTGCTATAGCTTATAATTAACGGCGTAACGTAGGTTAGTAATGCGGATAGCATCGTCGATCGATCCGTAGCTAGCTTCGCTAGCGAGGGTTTTTTATTTATTAAGGAAGCTATAAAGGCTAAAATTATTTTAACGAAGGTTTCGCAATTAGCTAGTAGTTTTGCGCTATTTAAGGGGATTTTCGTTAATGCGAATTAATATTTTTTTTATCGTAATCTAATCCTAGATATTAGTTTTTTCGGCTTAACGGACGTGGGAAGCGACGAGCTTTTGGGGCTTAATATCTAAACGGGAAAACTAATACCGGAACTAAGCCTAATTATTGCTAAAAGCGCCATTTTTACCGTTAATAGCCATTTTATTATTTATTTCTAATATCTAAAGGTCGAAATTATTAGCGTTACCGGTAAATTTGGCCGGGTTTAGGAGTATAGCCTTTTTTTAGGGAGGAGGTCGATTAATAAGCGCGTTCGTAACTGCATCTAGTTTAGATCGGAGCTCGGGGACGCGATATGCTTCGATTTTAACGTTAACGATGCGTTAATTAAATTCGTTGCTAAGCTTTTCGCGCAAAGCGCTAAATAGGTGCTATATTTCCTAGGGTATGGCTATTGCGACGACGAAAGGTTATAATAGGTGGTTATTATAGTAGTTAAGATACCGGCTTGTTTATAGAGGATTTAATTAAATTGAAAAAAGAAAATCTGGTAAGTAGCGTAGCAGCTACCTAGGTAGGCGCGTTGCCTAGGGAATCGGTATTATAATAGGCGCGTTGCCCGTTTATAGCTTTGCTAACCTAATAATAACCCGAGCTCGTGGTGGTTTATCGGTAACGGCAGATACGCGTATAATAATAATAGGGATAGCTATTTTAAAATTAGTATTTTTTGCACGATTTGCAATTAGTGGCGATGCATTTAAATAATACCGTAAGAGCTATATATTTGTTGCGTTATAAGGTTTGCGATATTCGACCTTTGAGTATAGTGGTCCCGATTTATAATAAATCTGACCGTAGGTGCCTTTCGATTTATAATAGATCTGGCAGGTGGTTTTTTAAAAACCGGTAAGGCTTACGATATTAGTTTATTAGACTAATTTATTTGCTCGTTGGGGTATTGAGCTTATAATTGTTACGTACCCGGTAGATTTGGCTGGTAGGCTGCATTTATGGGGCATGCATTCGTATTAAATTATAAGCTAGGGAATAAAAAGATAAACCAGTCCCTAGCTGCAAAAGTGATATCTATTTACGTACGGCCGGATAAATAGTCGGCCCGGTAATGACTAGTATAAGAACCATGGTCTACCATAACACGCGTAATTAACTATTAGTTAACTATTTCACAACCCTGGTACCTAGCTAATCGATTTGCGGTAAGCTGGCTATTATCCACGCATAAAATATTAGTATCTTATTTTCGATATTAATACCGGGTAAAGTGGCTGGGGGTTATTTAACCATTTAATTTACCTACCGGCAAGTAGCAACGAATAAAATTAATTATATTAATTTTTAATCGTTTACTTAATATTTTACTTTATTTTTGGTAGTTTTACTAAGTAATAAAAGAAAATTAAATTATTTTAATTCTGTTTTATAGATTTAAGTTATTTTTTACAGTAAAATTTATTAATAATATTAGTTTTTTCAACTTTATACCGAGGTTTAATTTAAAATAAACGTTTTTATCAAGGTTTGGTTAGAAATCAACAGTATTGAATTAATAATTTATTTTTAAATCCTATTTTAAATCTGATTTTATCTAAATCTTAAAAAAATAAGTTTTTCTCAAATCATTTACTTTTTTTGTTAATAATTATTAATTATCAATATAATAATTATTATTTAATTTATTTTTATATTTATTTTTATACGTAATATTATATTAAATATTAATATTATTGTTAATATTATAATTATTATTAAATAAGGGATTTACTCAACTTTTTGTAAAAACTCTTTTTTATGTTTTTTATTTTTTATTACTTTAAATTGAAGATGGATTCTAACGACCTTTTTAAGGATAATTCCTTTTCCATTATTTCGGCTTTATAAACAGGTTTATTAGCTTTTTTATCTATTTCCTCTACACCCTTAATATCTTCGAAATTAATAGAACATATCGATCATAAAGAAAATTAAACTGGATTCACCCTAAAACCACCGGAAATATTAATTATCTACGTTTTTAAACATGGTCTGTATTTACGTATTTTACTCCTTATCAAGCTATCGAAAAAACGGCAAATAAAGGTCCGGTATATAATATAAATCTCAATTTCTTAATATTGATTTTTATTTCATTTTATTAATTTATTAATCAATTGGTTTTTTAAAATAATAAATGCAATTATAAAAGTACCGTTAATATTAAATCTTACCAGGTTTGCAAATTAGGTAACTAATAGTTAATTACGCGTAGTTAATTATAATCGTAGTTAGTTAGTTGTTTAAGTAAAATTATAGTAGTTAGTTAGTAACGTGAGTAAAACTACGTTAGTTAGTTAATAAAGTAACTAAAACTACGTAGTTTAGTTATTAGTTAATCAAAACTAATAATTAAAGAATTTAAATAATTTATAAATTTTTATTGAAATAAGCAAATAAAATAAAACAGCTTTATAATCATTATATTGGGTTTTTGTTTTGAAATGTGTTATTTGTTTTTATTTTATTCAATCTATTTAAATATTAATATTTAATAAAAGAAAATCGTAGTTATTTACTTAAATACCTAAAACTACGCGTAATTAGTTAATGAAATAAGTAAAACCACGGTAGTTAATAAATAAAGTGATTAAAATTACGTAATTCAATTAGTTGCTTAAGTAAAATTACGTAGTTTAGTTATTAGTTAACTAAAACTAATAATTAAAACTAATCGTTGCAACCCTGAATTTTACCGATTATCGAATTCAATCCGGTATTAGAAAAATAAGCATTTAAATATTATTTATGATAAAAAACCAAAAAGATTAAACAAAGTAAATTTTAATTTTAATTATCAAACTTTTTAATTATATATTAATATTAATTATTTTCTGTTATTATTTACGATTTTAAATAGAAATAAATAACTCCTTTTCGGAATTAATTAACCGAAAACGATTACGAGCTAAAAAGAATTTTATTCTTTTCGATTTTAAAAATTTAATAAAAAATAATTAAACATTATTATCAGGGTTGCAATAATTAGTTTTAGTTATTAGTTTTAGTTAACTAATAACTAAACTACGTAGTTTCACTCACCTTACTAACTAAACTACGTAATTTTACTTAAGCAACTAATTAACTACGGTAGTTTTATTTAAGCAACTAACTAATTACGCGTAATTATTAGTTAGTTTAGTTAGTTTAGTTAATAACCAGGGTTGGCAGCTTGAGTTTGAGTTTTGAGTTTGAGTTTAAGTTAACTCACTTGAGTTAAGTTTTACTCAAGCAACTAACTAAATCAATCAGTTTTACTCACCGCTTTTAAAAACTTAATTGAGTTAGTTAATAAACTAAATTAATTGAGTTTGAGTTAAACTCACTTGAGTTAATTGGCAGTTAACTCAAAGCCAACCCTGTTAATAACTAACTAATTACGATTTTAAAAAATTTATTTATTAAATTAAAGCTTTATATCAAATTAATAACGCATTAAAAACGAGGTTTTATGCATTATTTATCTTATTTTATTTATTAAAAATAAACTTTTAATATTTATCTTAAAACTGAATAAAATTAAATAAAATATTAGTAAATAAGTAAAATGATATTAAAACTAAAAATTAAAAATCAATAAAATTAATAAAACTGCCAGAGTTATTCCGTTTTTGTTCTTTTAAATTAAGTTTCCTTAATAAATAATGAAAATTCAATATATTTATTATTTTCTTTATTCAATTATTAAATCCGTATTTAGTTAGTTAGTGTAGTTAACTACTAACCAGGGTTGCAATCTAGTTAACTAATAGTTAACTAACGTTAGTTAACTAAAAACTACATTTAGTTTACTTAACTAAAAACTAACGTTAGTTATTAAAGTGCCAACTAAAACTAAATTGATTTAGTTAGGACCCTGATTAAAACTAAATCAAATTAGTTTAGTTAATAACTAAAGAAACTAATAACTAAAAGAAAAAAGCCAAAATAAAATAAAATAATTAATTATTATAAGCTTTATTAATCAAATAAATAGAAGAATTAAAAAGAAAAGCAAAGCCGTTATTCTTTTATTTTTATTAAGAAAACTCGAGTTTTAATAAATAAAATAAAACCGTTGGTAAAATATTAAAAATTATTATTTTTAAAATGCCACTTTTTAAAAATTCGAAATAAATACCAATTAATACGGTAAAATTACCATTTTCACGGCTATTTATTAGTTTTGTTCGGTTCTCTTAATTATAATGGTTTTTTCAATTAATTAAAAACAAAATTAAGAAAATTCATTATTTCTTTAGTTATTAATTAATAACTAAACTAAATCAAACTAAATTAAACCTAAATTGATTTAGTTAGGACCTCGATTAAAACTAAATGATTTAGTTACCACCCTGACTAAAACTAAATTGATTTAGTTAGTGGACTGATTAAAACTAAATGATTTAATTATTAACTAAATCATTTAGTTAAATAAAGAAATGAATTACAACCCTGCTATTAACTAATCGGAATTTAATTTTACTTAAGCAATCAACTAACTACGCGTAGTTTTAGTTAATAGGTTCAAAAACTACGCGCAGTTAACTAATAACTAACTACACGTAATTTTTAGTTAATTACGCGCAGTTAATTATTAGTTAACTAATTTGCAACTCTGGTTATTAATTAAAATAAATTAATTTAGTTTTAATTAACACGTTTAATAACTCACGCTAATTATTAGTTAATTAATAGAGTTGGCTTCAAATTAACTAGCAGTTAACTTAAATAAGTTCAACTCAAACTTAATTAATTGAATAAGCAGCTTAATTCAAACTAAATTAATTACTTTGATTAATTAAATCACTAACTCACTAATTAAAAGGATAAATAAGAATTAATTAAAATAAATTAATAAATAATAAATCAATAATAATAATAACCACGGTTGTGAAATAATTAACTAATAATTAATTACGCGTATTTAACTAAAAACTACGTGTAGTTAGTTATTAGTTAATTACGCGTAGTTTTTCGACCCACTAATTAAAATTACGCGTACTTAATTAATTGCTTGAGTAAAACTAGATTCCGATTAGTTAGTAGTTAATTAAACTAATTAATTAACTACGGTAAATTAAAGATTTTAATTAAATTTATTAAATAAATTATAAGCTTTTAAAATTAAAGATAAAGGAATAAGAGAGTATTAAAATGCTTTTATTCTTTTAATCTTAATGTTAATATTTGGTTTTTAATCATTGATTGTTTGATTTTAAAAAATAATAAAATTAGTAATTAATAAAAACTTGAATTTGTAAATAATAAAATAAAATAAATTAATAATAAGGGTTTTATGAATAATTTAGCTTTTAAATCGTGCTTTTGATCTTTATCTTATTATTAATAAAAGTCGAATTAAATAAATAAAATTAAATAAAAAATTTTAAAACCGTAGTTAGTTAGTTATTAACTAAACTAACTAAACTAACTAGAAACTACGCGTAGTTAGTTAGTAAGGTGAGTAAAACTACCGTACTTAAATAGTTGCTTGAGTAAAACTACGTAGTTTAGTTATTAATTAATTAAAACTAATAGTTAAAACTAATCGTAACAACCCTGATAATAACGAATAAAGGAAACCGTTAATTTTACGTTATTCGGCTTATTTAGTTTTATTTCTACGATTCTTTTTTATTTTTTATTAAGTTTTTAAGCATAGGTATTTTTTTAATAAATTTCAATTTCTATAAACGTTATTTTTCAAAATTATATTATAAATTGAAGAAAATGAATAAAATAACGGTAATAATATCGTTATAATTTTAAAGATTCGTGATTTATTTATAAGCTTTAATAACCGGTATTTAAAATCATTTTAATTAAAAGTTAAAATTAATAAGTAAAACTCAACTTAATTGAATTAACTTAAACTCAAGCTGCCAACCAACGGATTAAACTAAACTTAATTATAAATCAATTAACGTTTATTAACAAGGTTGCAATAATTAATTCTAGTCATTAGTTTTAATTATTACTTTTAATTAATTAATAATTAAATTACGTAGTTTTACTCACTTTAATAACTAATTAACGTAGTTTTACTCAAGTAATTAATTAATTACGGTAGGTTTACTCAAGAAATTAAATAATTACGGTAGTTTTACTCAAGTAACTAATTGATTACGACTGTATTTCATTACGCGTAATTAATTATTAGTTAATTAAACTGCAAGCCTGCTCATTAGTTAATTATTTTGTAATTTTGCTAATATTTAAACTAGGTCGTTTAATTTAAGCAATTAATTCATGATGCGTAGCTTTTAGTTAGTTTAATTAGTTTAGCTAATAATTAATTAATTACAAATCTTTAAAACTTTAATTTAATTAATTAATTAAGCTAATAATTTTTAGCGAATGAAATAAATTAATAAAAACGAAGCATCTTGCGCTTCTTGCTTTATTTTCGTTAATCACATTTGATTTTTAATATTTTTGCAGATAATCATTTAAAATAACAAACGTAAAAATGAATAAATAACAAAAATTTTAAAAATTAAAAACTAAAATGAATTCCGGTATAATTAAACAAAATACTAGAATCATGACGTTTCCCTTCGTTTTAATTTCATTTTCTCAATAAGTATTAAAATTTAAATAATCTTTTATTTAATTTAGAGTTAATTAATTAATATAGCTAATTTTTAATTAATCGCAATTTATCTTGCTAAAACTATTAATTAACTACCGTAATTCTACGTAAAAACCTGATTAATCACGCGTAGTTCTAATTAGTGGGTTTAATAATCACGCGTAATTCATTATTAGTTATTTAATTGCTAACCCTGCTAATAACTAAAGAATAAAAAGATAATCATTTTAGTTATTTTATTATTAATACTTAGGGTTATAATTTAATTAATTAATAATTAACTAACGTTAATTAATTTAAAACTAAATTTAATTTAATTTATTTATAATTAAAATTAGTTTTTTAATATGCTAACTTAAATTGAATGATTTAATTAGGACGCTAACTGAAATTAAATCAATTTAATTTAATTAATGATTTAAAAATAAAATTTAAATTAAATAAAATAAAGCCGTTAATGTGATGGTAGCTGCGGCAGCCCCACTAACCGGCCACTGGCACGCTACGGGTAAGCTCTGGTGGGGTTCGTCCCTCACCATGCCATTCGTACTGTGTACAAAGCAACGCCCGTAGCTCCGTAGATTTTCAGTTCTTCGTTTTTAGATTAATACACACTAATGGGGTATATATCAGCTCAGCCTATATGACCTCCCGGACCGTAACAGTTAGCAAAATATCAGAATTTATTATTTTAAAGATGTCACTTTTCAAAAATTCAAAATAAATATTAATTCATACTGTAAAATACCCATTTTTGCGGCTATTTATTAGTTTTCTTAGTTTTTTAATATCGAAATATTTATTAAGCTTTTAAATAAATATTAAAAATCGAATTTATATTTCATAAGTAAAAAATGATTATTTAATATTTTATTTTTCTTATTTGAATCTATTCCGTATAAGCTGTTAATGTTACGAATATACACCCTTGCAACCCCAGAACGAAGATAGGGCCAATATAAATAAAAGGACCTATAGGGCAAAATAGCTGGAATGCACTAAGGACTAATTAATAAAAAACCCACGCACGTAACCTAAAATAAATCCGGAACCGCTAGGCCAAATGCGGGAGTCTATTCGGTAATCGCAAATTTAGGAATCTGCTCTAGATTTATAAATCTAGGAATTTTAACTAAACTTACGATAAAATCACTAATTAATAAAAATAATTAAGCAAATATTAATAAAAAAATAAATAAATATATAAAGGACGGATTTTTTACGTTTATATAAATAATTATTATTTTAATAATTAATTTAAATATTTATTTTATTTATAAATAAAGCATTTAATACGCTTTACCGATTATATTTATAAATCTTTTTAAAATTACTTTAATTATTTTTTATTTAATATAATTATCTTTTTAGCTAGCGCATTTTATTAGCATAAACCCACCTAAATCTATACCCTAGGTTTATTTAAAAAACCCGACCGTATAATTCGTCATAATTAATTATTATATTAATTCCAAATAAAGCTTTTTAAATCTTAATTAATTAATTATTAATTAAAATAATCAAACCACTTAATAACCACGCGTAATTAATTTTAAAATTAATTTAATTAATTATTGTTTATTTATTTATTTATTTGTTTATTTATTTATTTATTTATTTATTTATTTATTTATTTATTTATTTATTTATTTATTTATTTATTTATTTATTTATTTAT
>JAMAKW010000157.1:0-31325 GCA_023628315.1 Neopestalotiopsis sp. M2102B | reverse complement strand
TCACCAATTTGTGCCGTCTTTTTGTTTAATTCTAATAGCCGTGGAGCTCTCAGAATAGACCACATGGCAACTAAGCGAATGCGGCCGTGTCATACTCTGATGTGGAAATATGATATTGTTGGTTTTTGCTCGAAAAATGGGTGCTGCAATACATACAAGTTCTCAGTCCTTGCCGGTCTTGCAGCGATTGGGGAATGTTCGCGATCCCTTATTCCCAATCTATATATCTCCATTTTTGACGCTTTTGATTTCAAGACACTGGCCAGTCGCAAGTCTTGCCCCAAAAGTAGCTCGATTCGAAGTGCAGGAATTGGAAACATCACACATATGCACTCATTTGAGGTATTGTGAAAATACTCCATTTCTGGCATTTCTTGGGAGGTAGATCTGAAAACGCCGGTGCACGGTCTGCAAGTCCATTTTGTTCCATCGACACATCACAGTATTCATGGTGCGCATACTTAAAACCATTGCATGAATTAGCATACATATCGAACCAGAAGACTGTTACTGTAGGCAATTCCCAAAATGCTCGCCCCCATCTTCTACCTCCAGGGTACCACAATAGCTCCGATTATTGCTACGAAATTTCGCCGCGATAACAGCATCTTCGTTACGCCTCACGACAGATACTCCTCCTCGATTGGCGTCCTTGGCTGCAAAGTCAATACCAATCGCATCGCATACTGGCCGTCCTTTCCCAGCTGTGATAGCATCTGTGTTCAGGTTAGCGCCAATGGCAGATCTGTCAATCTCCTCAGGGTTGACCAGTCTAGTGGTGCTTACGATATTTCCTATGATGCTTAGAACTACCTCTACACTGGGGAGTCTGCTACGCAGCATCCTACTACTGGTGGTAGCATCGCTGCTACTTACAAGGACATTGACATGTCTGAATGTGTAAATTTGCGCGTCGAGTCAGAGGGACGCCTTGCATTTTCTGCAGCAAATGCAATGAACTTTGTAGGCAGTTGCCCAACAGACTCCTGGATCGGACATAATGCTGCACTTTACAATGTCGCCGACGCTGCTTGCACATATGGATATGGTGAGACCTGCACCATGCCTAACTTTGCATTGGTTAATCAGCCAGACTGCCCTCACACTCTAGGATCCCTGGAATCTCTTACAACCTGTCCTGTATACAACATTGACTACATGACGGGGGCTGAGTCGTTGGCTCTGTAGATGCAGTCGTAGACTGGAAACTATATAAATTGCCATAGAAGCGCTGTTGAAAAAAGGGGAGTGTATTTGGAGGTAACGGGAGAGCACCCATTAGCTTATCACGCCGTACTCAATGCACTACCTCCCTTGAGGACCGGAACTAAAGAAACGGACTTGTACTATAGTATTAGTCGCCAGCCAGTGGACTGGCTCGGAGGTAGTGGGCGCATGTGCGTGCGCCAAGTCCGTGGTTTTTCTGGCAGCTGGAGACAGCTGACAGTGGCTGATATCTCACACGGCTGCGCGGAAATTACGTCTCCGTGTTTGGCAATCCCGTGCCGTAGCTGCTTTTCTGTTCTCTTCCAACATGGTAGCATTCTTTGCATTGTCGTGCAAATGTGCACGTTCTTAGCAGGTCAATCGGATTCATCTGCCATCAGATATCAAATCGTTGACTTCACCTGCAGGGCAAACGCCCACCAAAATCGCCGTGAAGCCGATGAAGAGGCGGCTTTAATCCGTCCTCAAATAAGTTGCACTAGCTGCCCTGGAGGTCATCTAGATTTTTTTGGCTTACGCCAGAAAAATTTATTATAACAGCAAGACCGTAAGCAGCAGCAAGACCGTGGGCAGCAGCAAGACCGTAGAAAAAAAAAAAAAAAAAAAAAAAAAAAAAAGAAAAGAAAAAAACACAATATACCGAACAAAATGCCAATTGTCAGCCACCGTCTACCACCGCCATCTGCTACCCTTGTCATTACCATATGCCACCCACTACCACCGCTACTACCACGACCTGCCTCTAATACTAATCGGGACTAAGCTGTGGCGTAAAAGCAAGTCACAAAAACACGACTTTGCAACGCTGCGAAAGCTGCATATCAGCGTAAAAAATGGTTGATTTAGGTTCTTGATAATTATAAGAGCGGTTTTAACTATCCACCTGAGTGCATCCCAGTTTGAAGCTATTTGGAACGTGCAATAAAGGTTCAAAGTTGAAAAGAGCAACGCATTCGGGCCCGATTTTCGTAGAATACAGTCGTTTAGTTGGTCAGCTGCGCCACGCCAAGAAACGTGGCCGTACACCTCTAATACCAACTGTTAAGATGTATAGCTGAAGGGAAATCAATTTCCCGCTCAAATCTACCAATCAAAGGTGGATTACATGACATGAAAGCGATGCGGTCAAAAAGTCGTTCTTCTTCTATCAACAATTCTTGCATCAACCTCCAACAGCCCGCCGAATGTCTGGTCAATCTAAGCCACGCGCCAAGCCACGCAAACGTCGCATCCCTTTCAAGGGAAAAGGCAATGATTATATCATTTATCTGGAAAACCAACTCGTCGATCTTCAACAGAAGAACATAGAACTCGAGGCAGATCTCGAACGTCTGCAATCATCCTATCATGCCCCGGTTGACTCGGGCTCTGAGCTAGATTCTCTGGGTCAATGCTCCGAAAACTCAGACAACGAGCGAGCCTCCAAACGACTACGAATACGACAAGACGACGTCCCGTTTGTGACTCAATTGCAGCCACCGCAAGCAGGTCTACTTCAGTTTCCAGCAGCACCCACTTTAATTACTTGGAAGGTCCAGATTCCAGAACAGAAACCATCGAAACAATCTGCTCGGAAAACTGCGAAATCAAAATTCCTCAGCGGAGTGCCAAACAGTGGGCAGCAATGGGATGCACTCAGGACCACAGCCAATCTCAAAACGCCAGAAACACTCTTTGATGCTTTTCAAGCGCTCATTATGGATACGAAATACTCCGATACATCGCCGAACAATGTCATCGAAAAAGACTTTGAGCCCCGAACATGTTGTAACAAGCAGGTGACACCACGGACGACTTCGCAGCTGTTGAAAGCGTATCAGGGACTAAAGCATATGTCAAGAAACCCTCTGCTGCCTCATTTCGAGAAGCTCATCTTTTGCTGTATCTGCGTTATCAGCAAAAAGGAAGGGATGAGCTCAACGGAAGTGAACCAGGCAATGGAGGCTTACTTTATGGACCACAATCGCATGCCTTCGTACTGGGCACGACTAAGGACTGTAGCCAAGGGGGTGGCACGTCTTATAGAAGATCTCGAGGGCATTATGGGGTATCTGGGGTCGCAGCTTTTCCTGATGAGTAGGCGCCAGAGAATCCGCAGTGGAAGGTGCGCTAATCGATTACAGAGAGTTTGACAATGGAGCAGTATCGATCAATCACAGAATCTGCTGACATCGAAGGAGGCTTCACCACAAAGATTGCGACGAGTCTTAGATATGTGGGTGCAGAAGCTGAGAATTATAAATTGTCGTTTTCACCAGCAGTGCTCATCACATATATGGATGTAAAGTAAGCACGGCTGTCCGAATATAAATCCATGTTTTACTAATCAAGCAGGCTGGAAACTGTCAATACGGCGCTGGGGACAAATCTCACCCAGCAAAGATATATGTTGGAGTACACGAAGTTCGAGACGCGACTTAAAGCTTTCGATGAAAGAATCAAATATCATGGAAGAGACCATAGCTGGAGGACAAAGCCTATGAGCGAAGATTGTTCAGACTGGACGACAGATTTGGATGGGGCGAAGTTGGCAAATAACAGCCCTCGAAGAGGCGATGGAATTCTATGGCAGACAAGTAGCACGTCGTTTCAAGAAATGGTTCCAGGCAGTACCGGCAGGGTTAGCTCACATCCGACACGGGCCACGAATAACGACAACCCCTCAAAGAGTCAGATCGCAGATCAGATTGGCAATGGTGGAGCCAGTCCCGTGGTCAGCACCCAGCTTATGCCTCAAAGCCGAGGACCTCTTGGTACACATGCAAGTAGAAGGGAGCAGCTCGCTGCTTCATCAAGGTGAGAACTCTGACTTTTTGAGTCGACAGGGCTTACCAGGCACACAGAACAAGCGAGACGTTGCAAACTGGGGGTGGTCTTCATAATCAGGAGCCTCTGGCGTATCCGACAAGCCCTGCATTAGTACAACAGGAAAAAGCTGGTCTTCCAAACATCGCAGACGAGATCAGCATGACTGGACGAGACACGGAGGAAATTATTGCACAAAGGCAGCGAAATAATACTGCCCTCATAGACAAAAACAAGATAGGTGTTCAAGCTTTATTGAATCCCGAGTGACTTCAAAGCGTTTACAGCTGGCTTTGATTTGCTATGGCATCAGCCATTAGATCGGTTGACTATAACTACTTGCTGTTCAACAGGAGAATATTTGCCGAGACTCGAAGACATAACAACGTTGTTTGACTTCGATAAAATCAAGGAATTTGAGTATGAATTGCCAGACTACTTCTACCTCACCGAGGAGGGATGCAGAGAACTAGTGGGCACAGCATCTGATGCACTTAATTCGGCTGATAAGGCACTCTTGAGGACACTCGAAGAGGTTAAAAGCGTCTTAGAAAAGCGGCAGCCAAGGACACGATCCCAGCAAGACCAGTTGGAAGTCCGAGGAACCCGCCCCAAAGACTTGGCAGTAAATCGAGACCCATCTCTTAGGAAGAGTCCGAGCTAAAAATTGAAAAGGTTCAGAAGGCATTTCAGTGGGGAGTTGTTCGCCGAGAAGTTTCTGACCGACAGGACTTGGGAGTTGTTTCTCCGCAAGGTACCTGTTTGTTCTTTGCGACAAACAGCCTGCCATGAGTCTCTCAAGACCTGTAAAGCTGAGGGATGAACTTGAATTGCGGAGAGCCCGCCAGCCTGGGTGTCTTCTTTGAGAAGGACACTTTTGTATCCCGAATTCCAGCAGAGCATCATTCTTGTTTGCGTCTCCAATGAATAGGGCTATACCAGGAGAAGTCTGACATGGACACTGAAGCTGGCGTACAAATTCCTCCAGTCTGTCCGTGACTTCAAGCTGGGAACCACATCCGTGACGTATCAGACGTAGCCAATCAGAATGCTTGTATTGGGCCATGGAGAGTACGGAAAGATGTAACAAGATCTGATCACAATATTGCTACTGTACAGTCACATTGATTCCAGGCTCGAGGTTCTAAGGCTGTGTTCAATCGATTCTATAGACGCCAGGATACTCTTGATACTCTTTTATACTTGGATATCGTTCTGTGCCGGAATACTCTTCTGTTGCGAGTTACATTTTGGGATACCCTTTTGGGACATTCTTCCGTCATACAGACAGCAAGGCTTCTGTTCTGGAACTGTGCGCACTTCATTGTCGTGGAGCTCCCCTGACACCCCTGCCTCTAGTGCACCAAACTGTCGGGATATGAAACATTGCAACGAGAAAGCAGCACAAGTGATGATGGTGCACCGACGCTGTTCTTAGTGTAAGAGCGACTCCCAGCAATGAAGCAGAAGCCGGTTGTTTGCTCAAAGGTTCCCCAGGTTCCCAAGTTGGGCAGCTTCACTCGGTCCACCTTACGGCGTAGAATAAGCGGCCGTCATCGAACTCATAATGTGCGATTATGGCCTCGACTACCTTCGTTGATGACACTGTAGTTCGAAAAGCTACCAGCGAGGTCCTATGTTGAGTTACATACCGAGGTGGGATTTTCTAACCACTTCTTCGTCCATAAGTCCCTATCGACAGGCCGATCATTTCTCTCTGTTACCGTACCACTCTTGTCTAGTTCGTCTTCATACGCCTCTGGCTCCTCTAATATTCGTTCTTTGGACTCGAACAGCTGCGGAATAGCGTCAGCCCATTGACTTCCTGCTTCGGAGAGCACGTTCGCCCAGGAAGCCGTGTCGGGCAGGCTGTTCTGATACTGGGCGGGTTGGAACGAATCATTGTTCGTCTGCATGGCAATGTCGACCTTCGAGTTTGCTCCAAGCGATACAGGAGCACTGCTGCTCTAGTCCTCACGAAAAGGCCTGAAATTATCTATCGTGTTCTCTGCGTATATGTGAACCTACGCCAACCTCGTGAGATACGCGCATTGCATTAGATAATTGGAACAATGCTGCTTGGAGCTTTGGCGCCGAGTGGGCGATGAGACCAATGGAGTGGCGCTCCCTGCTCCAATCGATTCGCGACAGGGCAAGTCGGGCTAAATACACTCTATTCATCCAAAATGGCTAGCTTTTTGGAGCATCCCCACCCTTTCAATTGAAGCTAGCAATAATAGCACCGCAAGCAGCCCGGGCGACCATCATGGGAAAATATACCATTTAGTTACTAGCAATTGGACGTTTCGGGCCTCAAATCAACAATCAGCAAAAGCAATCAGGGAATTTGGCACTGCTCAATGTTTGGTGGTGGTCGAGACATCATAACTAAGGACCATACATGCGCCTACGCGCCGACAGGGACAAGTAGCGCTGCGATATGAAAATTTCTGAGGAATAGCTTATGCTCTATTATTAGAAGTGCACAATTGTTGCTGTCACTTACTTAGCATGCGATACACGACAACGTTTGATTGAACGAAAACGTAAAAACGTGTGCATCAAATGTTGATGCCGCCCCGTAGTCGGATCGGGGACAAATTGATGACTGTGCAAGTCCCTAAGTCCCTGGCGTCCAGGGTATCATCTAAGTGTTCTTTTGCGTACTGGAATCGGGGGTCGTGGTATAAGACAGAAGTGTAAAAATGGATTTCACTGCAGTGGGGGTTGTAGCGGGTGCTGCCGGGTCTAGCTCTTTTAGATATAGATCTGGGTTTTGGCATTCAGCCACATCTTTTTAGCAAAGAAGCGAGGGTTGGCCAACGAAGAGACCCCTTTGCGACAGCCAAATCGAGTCGCGTTCCTAAAAATGCAGCTCGGCCGTTACGACTAACGTGTGCTGACCGTTTGGAAGTGTCCGCCGCTTGCCAGATAGTGTAGACCCGCATCATTTGGTCGCTTCATGTCTCAAAATATCCTCCCAGCCACATAAAACGCTACATCTGCGCAACTAGACGTTTTCATCAGAAACCTTGCAACTTCTATGGCATAGAGATCGTCGCGGCTTTGTGATCGTGCAAATCATATTCGACTCAACGCCGCCCACAGTCGCCATGTACGCTCCTGACCAATCACCGCCACGACCGCATCATGCATGAAGCGCCGCGGAGTCAGCCCACAAGGCTGCATAGGACTTCCCTCAAGTCTTCATCCGACGTTGTGGTTATGGCACCGATGTTTTCGATTGACTCTCTAGCCATCGACGACCGCCGAATGCACTCTCACTGACAAGCACACGATGGCGACGCACCCGCGCACTCACGATGCCTACACTGTGGATTGGGTCTGCGCCTTGTCCAAGGAGCAGACAGCCGCAATCGCAATGCTTGAGGAGGAACACCCGAACCTCCCGAGACCGCCCGACGACCCGAACTCCTGGACGCTCGGTGAAGAACACAATCGACGCAACGCACTTCAACCAGCAGCGACACCGATGATCGAACCGTCCTTAATACGCAGTGCAAAACTCCGAGCAATCAAGGAACTTGGTGTTGCGCTATGGGCTTTTTTCGCCGTAAAAGCATCCAGATCTCCTTGATCTTAGAGGTGTACGCCATCTTCACACTGGCAAGCATGATTCCAAGGGCTGAAAGAACTCCAGGTTTCACAGAATTGGTTCGATATATCTTCAAGAAAACACTGTCAACAAATACGGGAATTCAGACCAGCCTTGGTACATGCTTTATTTGTATGCTGCTTGCCGTTTGGTAGAACTATGGGTAAGCAAGGAGTCCCAGGATTGGTTCAAGACTGATGGTGAATCCTCCTGTGGAGGAGTTATAGACGTGCTTCCAAGCTGAAGTGAGATGTCGAAAGAGGCTTTTGCCTTGCACAGGAAGTTTTTCGTAGGCATAAATATGATATCCTAGGAGGTCACTACCATAACACACGGTTCCCCAGCCTGAGGCAAAAGGTTGAGCATAAATAGCTTTTCCTCAGTAAAACCAAGATGTTCATTGTCTCTACCGTTCTATCATCACTTATCACATTACCGTGCACCACCTCTTCTCCAGCTTCTTAATCCGTTCCTGAATTGCCTCCACAGCTTCATCATTCATTTTCCGCTCATCTTCCAGGGTTTTTTCTAACTCGACTACCTTATCTTGATAGTCCTTGATTGTAGCTTCGAGTTCTGAGCGGGTTTGCGCCACTCCCCCCATTCTGCGATTTAGCTCCTCCAGCTCAACTTGGTGCGCTTCCCGTAAACGCTTGAGCTCTGACATCAATTCTAGTCCTGCTTGAGTTTCGCGCAGTACTTTTCCATCCTTTCCGATCTCCTCTTGTAACTGTGCATAGAAAGGCTCGTTAGCCACCAGGCTTCCGGCTATTCCCTTGGCCGATTCCGGCGACCCTTCGTACCGCAGCACCCGAGCTTGACGTCTCAGCAGTGGTTTCCAGAACTTCCCGATGAGTTCACTCTCGCGAGCAGAGCCTTGTTCTGGTGTTACCTTATCCCACATACTCGTAACGAGAATCACGTTCTTCAGGTGCTGTTCCCCCGTCAACTTCCGGAACATTTCAAGATTCTTGGTCTGGCTATTCGTCATGCGCGTTTCAGAAATTGAATGGAGGTAGATGATGCCTGACAGTTTGACCTTATTCTTGTACGCAGTTGCCAGGTAGTCAGCGATCATTTGCAGAATATCTGCATCCGAGAGCTCTGTATCGGAAAAGCCGGGCGTATCGATGAAATGCAACTTGTGCCCTTCAATCACGGTTTCAATGACTTCAACGTCCCGAGTACCTGAATTGAGTAAAGGTAAGACACATGACACGTAGTTATCGAGGGAAGTGACTTACATGATGTTAAACCATGCCCAATCTTCAGGTCTTCGCGCCCCGTGGCCTTGGCAATGAACGTTGTCTTGCCCGACCCAGTCATTCTGTTCAATAGTTAGTCATTGTGAAGGCGGACTATTGACGGCATGTACGCACCCCATTACAGCGATTACAACAGTATTGCCGCCCCGGAGCTTCTGATACATAGATCTTGTGTATTCCAAACCAGGAAAAAAAGTCCCTGAATCCGATATATCTTTGAAATCTTCAGCATTGCCAGAGTCTGTGCCTTCAGGGTACCAGCCTTTCTCATGCTGCGCGGCGGCTTCTTTGAGTGATCCGCCCGATCGTTGCGAACGGCATGACCTTGTATAGCTGATAACATCAGTATCGCTAGCCATACTAGGATTGGCGCCCGAAACGCATGAGCTGGGGAACTTGGTCATGGTGATTGTTAACTAGAAGAAATTCTATTCCATTAGTGATAAGACTGGAGGAAAGTGTGCTCATAATTATTGTCCCTCATCCCCCCTCCCTCCTCCTCCTCAGCCATAAAAAAAGAAAATAAGAATTCGATGACATAATTGCCATTAAACTGTATCACGGGCCACGTTGGCGGACATAAGATTTACAAAGAGATGCTGTGCCGGTCCGTGTATGAGAAATAAAGTTCCAGCGCGAACCTACCTGGAGAGACCGTGACGATACCTGCTATGGGTCTTACTATAACGTGCCGTCAAGCCTTTGGACGCTCAATTATCGTATCTTATGGCTGCCGTCCGTAAAGAGCCTTACGAAACTGAGCGGTAGGCGCAACATCCATTATTTCCAACAACAACCTTATTTATTTGTCTTTTCTCCTTTCCCGTTGCGCCTTTCTCTATCTCTTTCTCCCTCCCTATCTCTGACTCCGGACGACACACCGGTATTATCCCTGAATAATGGCGAATAAAAGGAAGTCAAGGCAGGGCGGGGTGATCCACCATGGCTGTCGTCTGATCATCTTTGAAATTTGAACTTGCTCAGCAGGTCCACGACTAGTTGGGTGTGATGATTCCTCCCCGAACTGCCCCGGCAGTAGGACATGGCATCAAAAAGATGAGTCTCCTCGATTAGTCGTTTAAGATTAATCGAACCATTGATACTGGATCCGCATACTTACGTCGTTGCTAGGGAGAATGCGAAGTAGTCGTATATCGCCAGACTAGGCAAGCTCTCTTATTGATATTGTGAGCTCATACTCAGCTTGACGCAGCTTTGCTCTGACTTCAAAATAGAGATCCGCAATGTAGGCTAATGGCTTGGGAGCACGCTACAATGTCTGGGACAAAAGAACATCCATTGAAAATCGCGACGCGGGGTAAACGGCATAGTTAGTCCTCGACGGCCAGCAATCTAGACCCAGTGGCGCAGCAGTCTGCCTTAGGTTTGTCAAGCATTTCGAGAGCGTAGTGGCCAAGAAGGCCGGCACAGTGGATCTTCAACTAACTGTGACGTCTGGTATATAGTATAACTTGGCAATTGCTATGTATCATAGCAATTGCATGCTAATAGGGCCGTGCAGCATCGTGTTCACAGACCGAAAGTAAAAGAAGAACGTCTTTGGGTCATTTATTCTCCCAGAACATGAAGATGGGCTTCTTGAGAGCAATAGACAAAAAAATCCTTTTTGTCGAGATGGAGGCTGCAGGACTGATGGACAAATTCCCATGCATTGTGATTCGAGGGATCTGTGACTACGCCGACTCACACGAAAACAAGGCATGGCAGGAACACGCCGCTGCTGTTGCGGCAGCATTTGTGAAAGAACTTCTGGGCTATGTTCAGCCACAGGAAGTCGATCAACAGAAAACGGTAAAGGACGCATTGGCTCAAGGCGAGTGATCTCAAGCAATTTCTTTATGCTTGTTACATGTCCGCTAATGGCTAGTTAGTGAATGAGAATCTGGTATCAATATCTTCGGGAGTTAAAAAAGAAATCCAATTAGGGGTTGAGTCTATGCAAACAGGCAAGCATGCTGGAAAACCCAAGCGAAGTCCTTTCTCTGGCTATATGGCATTCCCGCCTGCGGGAAAACGGTACTCACATCTACCGCAATTGAGGATCTCCGGGCTAGCCCCCATCACTCTGCGACCCTTCTGTATTTCTATTTCGACTTTACCGATATTCAGAAACAGCAGTTCGAAAACACAATCCGCTCGCTTGTGTGTCAGCTTTACCACAAAAACGAAAGTGCCGAAGAAGACCTGAGCGCACTATATGCTTCTTGCAACAGTAATTGGCGATCTGCAGCAGACATTCCTGGTAGAGCAGAATAACGTATTTGTATGAATTTCCCTAATGATTGATCTTAACAGCCATGGGAGTGCTGGCTACATCTGGAATTCATGCTACCTGACCGAACGCAGTGTAGGCAAAGCCCGATACTCTTGTCAAAGATGTCCAGACTTCGGCTACGGTCTCCCCTATATGCTGGCGCCGCATGCTTGTACGCATAGGTACATGCAGTACTTGATTCTTCAGGGATCGGATCACTGATCGTCTCTGCTGACTCTAGTACCTTAGAGATAGAGGTGCGGGTCAAGTGCGCTGGCCAGAGATTCTCTCTTTCCAACAGCTTTATATATGCATATGCATATTTGCTTGTCCATCCACATTTGTGAACACAGAGTCCAGTCCCATCGTTTACCCCTGATATAAGAATGTTCGCTACCTTCAGCCTTGCAAACCCTCTCTGCTCTTCCAGCAGACCTTTCCGTTTGCCGGTCAGTCATATGTCCAGATGAGTCATCGGAGTGCTTACAAAAGACCCTCCACGTCATAACAGATTCAACTTCTTCGCATGAGAGAGCAAGGTAAGGACCATCATAGTCAAGTATCAATGCTTTGGTGATCTCTTTGAAAGCTTCGGCGTTCTGAAATAGATATGCTGCAGCAGTGAGAAACATTAGATTGCTAGCTTCGTCTGTAGAGGATCGAAGCCAACTTTCGCCTGCAAATCTCAAGACATGAACACAATCATACTTGTCCGCGGTGACGGCAATTGCGAAGATATCGCCTGCAGAGAGAGTTCGAGGTACGTCTTTGTGGTGATGGTGAACAATAGAACAGATGATCTTTAACGCAACTGCATCGTCTTCAGGTAATATTATCTCGGCAAGTCCGTCGGCATCGAGCAAAGCACGGCCTTCCTTCCATTCTGGCCCGAGCATGGCAGAGAAAGGTTTCGAGACTGCTATCAATGACGTAGACTGAACATGAAGCCTTGCCTTTTCTGGCCCAACTATCAGAATAAGATCGCCATCTGGAGCAATTTCGACAACGGTGTTAGTCTGGGTGTCTCCTAGATGTTCCATGCTGTATTTAATAGTCTGCCACTGTTTCGTGAAGGTCGTCGAAAAGGCGCCTAAAAGGGATCTCGGTGGGCGTTGATTAGCCGATCTGGACCTGGTCGAGTTCAGGATTCATCTGACCCATAAGTACAAGTCATGCGAATCAAAGCTGGGATGAAGCAGCCGGGAGTTCAATTATTACCTATCAGACAAAGGGCAGTATTTGTTTACAAATTATTTTTAAAAAAAAAAAAAAAAGAAAAGAAAAAAAAGAAAGCCTCTAGGAGGTAAACGAATCGATGATTCAATGCTTTATAATATTGAGTTCGGCTATTCACCGGTCGTCTCAACGCGGTCGTCCCGGGTGTCAAGCCGAGTAACTTCATCGCCGTTATGCAGTTAGCTCGCCTTCAGCGGGATAATAGAAGCAGAAATAACGGTTTCGCGTCCGAAACCTCCACCTCGACTGTTCTTTTCTCACTTGGCAGAGAAAGAATACGATAATGTACCGCAAACTCCCTTGCGTCAACCCTTAAGTTGGTAATCAACTACTGTCTTACTTGGCATGCGCCTTGCCCTACCGATTTGTTACTGGCAAAGTCGCTCGAATGAGTTCGAGTTTGGCGGTTTGCCTCTGAGCCGTGCGGTGCAAAGGTACATAAGACATCCTTATGCAAAAATTAGGATCATATAGAGATCATCACCACGCAAACGGTTTTGTGCATGTACGCACATCATTTGACCCCTGCTACTGATGTAGATGTCAGATGTGCGCGCATTGAGGCCTGACTCGGGCATCAATTCGAGATCAAACACCTTGAAGCTTGACAAGCAAAACGATTAGCATTTACCGCCATTATACACGCCTACTTACAGATTCGTGACTGTTTGCAAGCAAGCAAACAATACGTGATTGGACTCGCTTCAGACTTGTATTGGGCGATAACCTGTCAATGCATTTCGATTTTTTTATTTTATTTTTTTCCCATCACTTCCCCGCAGCCCAGTTGATTAGTTGGTCTCGGCAACAAGCTCTTGGCGTACCTATTCTTCCACTGACATGACTATCTTCGACCGAATTTCCAAGGCAGTCCAGTTATCTACGTGCCGGCATGCATAAAGTCTTATCGGCATGATTCCCCAACTGTTGGATCGCTATCGATAGGTCGTTAATGCAACCGAATGATAATGTGAAGTGAAGATAGCGGGAAAGCATTGCCATGCGGCCCGCCGTGGATGGTGGGTATCACGCCAGCTAGATCCACTGCCGACCCCGCTCGACCACGTTCACCAGCCTGAGTTCGCCATGGAAGTAGTTTCTTTTCAGCATGACTGTTTTACTTGAAATCGCGGCCACTTCAAAGTTGCTGAGCGAAGAGACACCATGAACTATTGAATAGATACACGGAGGCGTGATTGGGCCAGATGCACAATCTTTTTGCACAGGGTGATAGGATGATCGAGTCGCGCTACCATTCCAAGGGTGACAACGTATTCCAAAAGTTGCGCTGTGTGCCCGAGCTATTGGATCTGGATAGAGGGCGCAGCTAACATACGCGACACTGACATACACTAAGCCCTCATCGCAAAGAACAATAGTTTTCGACGCCAGCCACCGCGAGCGTCGCCCTCGTGCTCGGGCCAGCAGCCTTAGTCGAGCTGCTAGGCCGTCCATTGTTCTCCACCGCGGCACGCACTACGGCTCGTCGTTTCGGGATGCCCGCACGGCAGGGCGGATCTGGACGGCACCTCACACATGAAGAAGCATACGCCGCAAACAGGTACTGATTGCCCGTGTCTGTGGATACACGTATCGAGAACAATAGAGGTGGCCCTTGTTCGGGTACACACAGCAGCTTCAATGCATACGACATGATTAGGCATCAATATTTTACTTTATCAATTCCTCATGCAACTCTGGTTTGTACGTTCATATTCACTGGGCTAGGTAGTGTGGCCGTGATTGAATGATTCTGCGTGCACACTGCTACCGCCAGGCAATAGAATCTCGATCGAGTTGGGGTTCTGGAGCATGCTTGCCTAGTGACAACGAATTGAGTACGGAAACTATCGTGGTGGGAAGAGAACGCGGCTTCTGTCTATCCGGCGTTACACTAGATGCAGGAGGTCGTCCAATCTGCCGGGTTCAGATTGGGCACGAGAATGCAAGAGACGACCATTGGTGAGGAAAGGATTCACATCGAATCATTCTCTCATTCTATCTGACTGATTCAAGTATTGAAGATATGTGGGAGGCCATACATACATCCAAAAGTTCGTCAGTTTGTCCGCTGCTGAAAAGTACCTTGCTAAGGAGGGGATTCAATGTTGATAAAATTGCTGTTTGAGATGGGCATATAAATCGTAAGCTCATAATCTGGCCGCCCCATACCGTCGAGATGTATCATATCCGATTCAAGAAAAACACGTCCAAACTATAAGCTGCAGTGTTGCCACTTAGGCGAACAGCCCAACGAGGCTCCCATTATTCGAGTAATCCGCTTTGCATGCAAATGTGTGCTTGAATACGAAGCTCTAACTACGTCGGACGTTGACTGCAGGTACTGCGCCGGCAACATTGCCTGACGCTAGCTCTTCAAGGCAGCCCACTGCCTCCCGGGCCAGCATGATCTGCTACGCCCTCATGGTGTGACTGTGCATCCATCGTTTTAAGGTTCTACCTGTCATTCATAAACGCGAAGAGGCGCCAGGAAGAAGGCATCGAGCGCAGTGCTGGTGGGTCTGGGTGATATAATTTGCCGTCGTGGTAACGTAAAGGACAGGTCAAACACGAATGACATAGCGTTGTGAGCGCCCGCAGCAGGAGTTTTGATCGAACCGCAATTCCGAATGTCGCTAAAACTATCTTCTATTTCGTATTATTTCGCAAATGAGGGTCCATGGAATGTGTTGAAAACATTATCTGATTCAGAAATTTATGCCTATTATTGGTAGAAATTCGATAAATACCTAGCCTCTGCATTCGCATCACAGTCTCGGGAAAACCTCGTGGGAAAACCAAAACCAAGGCTGAAATTACATAGCACGACACAGAAATAAAACCAACACCTGAAGATTTGCTTGAAGACTGCCCCGTAGCGGAATGAAAAGAAAAATAGAACCCATCGAGCTCGAGAAAGTGCAAGGTATCAGCCAATACAAGTGAATAGAAAAGAGAAAATCATCGTGACTTGTTGGTTGTGCGGGGAAATTTCAAGGCTCACGCGCACTCTGGAGATCTAGTAGACTCTTCCGTAGGCCTACAGCTCTCTGAGTGAGTTGCATCCTTTCCGTCATCCGATTTTCATTCTCGGTGCCAATTCGAAGTAATTCATGATCAGATAATTCTGACACTTTGGCGGGGGAGAAGAATTCCATAAGTGGACCGAGCATATGGCGTTCAACTGTCTGACGACAAACATTGTCTACGAAGGTTTTGATCGCTACCTACATAAGGTGTTAGTGATAGTATTTGTGCATTACGTGGGTTGTACTACCTTATAATACGCCTGCAGTCCTGCCTCTGCTTCCACGCATGCTTGCTCAGTCATATCTACAATGACATGAGTTTGTAGTGACCTGCGCAATCTTTCCAGATCTTGAGGCAGATTACTGACGTGGAGCTTTCCGTTGAAGTCTTGCTCAATAGTGTTTAGCAATGCTTTTTCGATGGACTTATGGTTGGAATTATTCCTGGCTTTCTGAATGTTGTCTGTGTAGTAATGATTGTATGTGATTGGCTGTCTTCTTTCATCGGCAACGAGCCTATCCAATTCCTCTTGAGCTTGATGAAATACTTCATCCAAAGAGGATTGGCAGGTAACGGAGATTTGTTGACGAACATCATCCTCGGCCACAACCACCGTGAGAGCTTCACGCAACCATTCATCAACTAGATCTCGGACTGCATGGATATGCGATTGGGCAATATCAGGCCATCTACTGGACTGTTCGTGAAAAAGTTCAGCCAATAGGACATGATTATAATTGCCCGGAAGTTCACGGCCCCGAGTGGCAGTGTAAGTCTGATCGCACCAGTCAGCTCATCACAAATGACTTCAAATAGAGTAAGCACACCTTCGTAACCCAAAGTCTCATTTCTTCTTTGGTCACATATATGACTTTCGATTCATTTACCTGCGTTGGCGAGTCGTCTGCATTCAAGCCGAGATCGAAGTGTTCTATTTTTCTTTTCATTCCGTATGTGCGCATCTTCTTAGCAAACTTCTCATTGGCGTTGTGCACTTCTGCACGCAAACGGTTCGAGTGATTGAGAAAAAAGTCGCTCTCAGGCCCTTGGTAGTTCCCATCCAATGCTGCCTGTGTAAGACCGTGAAATCGCATGCTTATTCTGGTGAGGAAGGATCTGATCTGATGCGGAGTTGGTCTTTCTTCGCCCAGAGCCCCCAGTCGACGTTCTGTTACGAGAAGAAGTTGCTTCACCTCATCGCGAACTTTTGGCAATTCTTTCGCAATATGCCGATCAAGAAGGTCCTGTAAGAAGGATCTGAGGTTGATGATGCCGACTCGGTTCATATCCAGATTTTGAGATTGCCAAACTGACATCAGAAAGAATTGAGTTTCTCGCTGACATTGTGCCTCGAAAGAATGACCAATTTCTGATGGACTCGGATTCTTCAAAAGGAAGAAGCCAAGCTTCAGTTTGACATTGTCAAGGTTCTTGGCAAGTCTTGCAATCTTTGCTTCAGTGCCTTCATTGATGAGGTCTGGTTTTGTGATGATCCCAACAGTGCGCTGGCCCTCAGGATCATATTTTCGAGCTAGCTGTAGGATTCCCTGATTGGCTACATCATTGCTTGCCTGAAGCACTGCGAGAATAATAGTCCTGGTGCTGGAAAGGTAACTCTCAACCATGTGGCGAACTGTCAGGACATCTTCTTCCGTTTGTTCTTCATTCGAGACAGAAATCAAACCAGGGAGATCGACAACGGTAAGATGCAAACCGGTCGGTCCAGAGATCTCTATCCGAAGGGTGTCGGGTGCGAAAGCATCCCCGCTCAAATCATCATCTCCATATCCTCGAATCTGCATTAATCCTGAGACTTCCTCGATGATCATCGGAAGTTCTGTAAGATCAGAAATGTTGCGACGATATGCTCTCAAGGACTCTTGCATCGCGGTGCCGCGGGAGTCGTGGGCTTGAATTGTGGCAAAGATCTGTTGGACACCGGAATCATGGCGAAGGATGATCTCAGTCGGAAAACGAGTGCAGAGGCCATCATAACGTGGGAACGGAATCCCCGTCAAACGTTCAAGGACGGAGCTCTTCCCTGCAGATTGATCGCCGCAAACGACAAGTTGAGGGAGAGACACGAGACCACCGACGCCGTTGGCTCTGACTCTATCAATCTGATTCAGACGATAGGTGGAGCTGCTAGAACGAAGCCCGTCCACCAGACCGGGCGGTGCTTCACCTGCTGTGTTCAGCGTCATACTAGGTGTCGTAGTATAACATGACAAGGTGAAGCACAAAGATTTTAGTTCTACTGTGCTAAGACGACTATTTATCTTCGTCGTGTGAACCTTCTTTGCACATTTCGGGACGAAGATTTCTGGCTAAGGTTTTGCTATCGTGATCAAATTGCAGAAATGTAAGATACTCGAAGTGACTGCTAATTGCGGTACACTTTGTACCGTTGGCAAGACCGAACCTTTTTCACTGCCGTGCAACCGGAATTTCCGCCAGGTCTTTCATAAACTTTTCCATTTTGCGAGTCTTTTGTAATTCTTCCGTCTTGAGCAAAAACTTAGGTTTGTTTCTGAACCTTCTTTCCACGTAGGGCTCGGTTGTCATCCATCTAGACCACTTCTCCACGACTGCGATGGCATTCGTTGGCGTGATCTGAAACCATTCGAGGTGTTCCTTCAGGCAATTTCGGCAATATATCCTAGACCGACAATAATCAAGCTCAGCATGGCACAAAGCCTCGATCCTTTTTGGATAAGGAACCATTTTCGCAGAGCTTAGACAGTTTGGATACAGGCTTTTCGAGGATCTGTTGCAGTGAAATGTCCACTGAGCCAGACGTTCTTCAACAGATTTAGTAGTGTAGCCAATCTTGACAAATCCGTCATTCCCCGCCACCTCGTAGACGTACACAAAACCTAGATGGGTTTCTGTCGGGTCCAGTGGCTGCATGAGGGTTGCTTTCAGCCCTTTGGAGGAACTATCAGTATCTTTGGAGGATTCTAAGCTGTTTTCCCGATCAATGATCTCAAAAGCGCTGATATCATAAGCAGCGGGCCAGAATGCTGAGGGCTCTTTCGTGAGATCTAGGAGTTGTACGTGTGCACTTGGCGCGTCAAAGTCGTCACTATGGAATGCGCCGCGAAGTTGCGACTTCCACAGTACTGCCTTTTCCGCAAACTCGGATTCTGCGTGACGTTGACAGTGTATGTTGTATGCGAGAACTTGGAGTAAGTAGCCGAGATTGGTGCTACTGAAAAACACCTTGGGCTTTACGAGTTCATCAATCGTTCTTGCACAGTTGTAAACCTTTTGGCCTCCAATCTCCCTTTCACAGGCATTGCATTGGGCAGATGTCAACTCTAGCAGTTGACGGACCCGTTTCTCAAGGCCTTCGGCAGGCGGAAAGGGAGCGGAGTTCGGATTGGGGAACTGTGCCCTCCATTGCTCAAGCCGAGCTTCTTTGGACCGACCATGATCGTGATGCCTGCAATGAATAAGCCGAATGAGCTCATCCAATTTTTCTTCAAGTTCCAGAGATGCGCAGGTAAGATTTGCCATCGAGTCAATCAACGACTCGATGCGTTCACTGTTTCGAACTTTTCTCCATCGACACGGCTTGTCGTTTTTGGTCATAGCCCCGCACAACCCTCCGTTCACTTGGAGTCGATCTTTAAGAGGCCTGCAATGTCCATCTTGCTGCTGCGTACCTTCCGCCCCTAACACACAACCGTGACTCCCGAGACTCCCCAACGGATTGCGCTTAGCCTTGGGCAGTGCTTTCCCGTGTTGATATTGCTTTGACGCTTCCGCCGTCTGCCGCGGTGAAGATGGCGGACTTGGGTAGGCTTGATCATTACCTGTCTCTCGGTATTTCGTAGGATCCATTAAGCTTGCCTCCGTCCTTGCGGAATACCAAGTGTGATGTTGTTAATAGGGTTGCGAGAGTCGAAGCTGCTTTGCAGAAAGGGAAACATGAGAGGGCCGCTTATTCCGCAGGACGGGTAAAGGAAGGTTGCGGAAATTGAACAATAGTTGACGCCAATACAAGATCCAGATGCTTGATTACCAGGATGATGCCTTTTGGCTAGAGCAAAGAATGCCTTCTTAATAGACAGTAAGTCTGCCTGTCCGTTGATACCAAGGTCAGCATAGTAATCTGCAGTCTAAGGAGGAAACATTCCTGCTAACATTGGCGAGAAGTACTTTTCTCTAGCATAAGAGCATCAAGAAGAAAGAGGCATGAACAGTTACAATCGAGAGAGGGAGGATTTATGCAAAGGAGATTGAAATAATCAGTTTCGTTGGCATTTTGATATGACTCGATACTTGGGGTAATGGTTCCACAGCGGTGTATTTATTGGCAGGCCTCTTGGCTGGAAATGACACAAATACAAGTAGCTATAAAATTGAGAACGGAAGGCACCATATGGCCGTGGCACAATTAAAGTTAGAACGTACAGCCAGTCAAGTTATGTTATCTACTTCTCCTCGTACGCCGGTGAGGTACCAAATCAACTTGACGTGATTTTTCAGTGAAGGGGATACGCTGGCACAGAGAGAAGAACACCATTGGTGGCCCCTCTCCTAAGGCTTTCGGAGAAGGAAAACTACCCGAAAAGCTGCATTGATTTTTTTTTTTGTTGAAACAATGGAACGATATGCATGATCTGTGTCAACGGCTTTCCCAACACTAGAGACTGCAGCTTATTGGGGCAGTCATATGAAGCCACGAGTCCGGAGAGCACTACGTCGCGAACTAGCCAATTCACAATAACTACACAAAGTACAATATGGATGTAATTGTTTTTCCGTCTACGTTTGTTTCCAATATTGGGTAAAAATCTGTTCCAAGTCTTGCCTTGCAAGAAAGCTGCTATGCGTATGACCATGGGCGAGCTATGACGCTCCTGGCTTTGACAATCAATATCACTTTGTTGTGGACAGGCAATTTCACCAAGCGACGATGAGGCTCGTATACCAATCGTATAATAGTCCATAGTTTGTCTGAAAGTCGGACGCGTGTCCGATTCGTCCCTCAACCATGTCCCCAGACCATGCCAAGGCGCTGTAGAAATGAAAATAGCGAACCTTTAGGAATATACCCGGCATAGGTACTCTCCCACCAAGCTGCGAAAGATCCTGGGAACAGCATGTCAGCAAAATAACTCGATGTCATCATTGCAGAGCATAGAGGAAGCGACTCACCTTCAAGCGGCCCGAGTTCAGCGAACCCCAGTGCCTCTACGATCATTGGAGCCATGATTACCAACATACCGACCGCTATGATTGTTACAAGCCCGGCAGTCAACACAGGATGGTTTCCTGCGAACTTGAACGCTTCATCAGCGGCCCTGGCGGCTTCATCGTATGCCATGACCATGGCTTGTCCCATCTTTTCTCTCCCGTCTCTCAAGGCTGTCTCAATACCAGCCAGGACATTTTCGGCAATCCATTCTGTCCAGCCTGTGGAAACAACGAGGTCGTCAAGCTGTGCCTCAAGTTCTGTACCATACTTTTCCGCAGCCCGCAGGATCGAGAGTGCGTTTTGTATCATATCCTTGTGTGCGGTGCTTGAAAATGAGGTACACGGTGGCCTTGTTGGTCTTGGCTTGTGGCAGACCAAATAGGCGCCAGGAACGTGACGGTTTTTGGGAATGTCTGCCTTGTCGGTTTGGAAACAAGAGAGAAGTACTGTGAGCCCCGTCATCGTAGAGAGAGTCTCACGTGGACTGGCTATCGTCAAAGGTGAATTTCCAATGGAGATTATTTCGAGGTAAGGAGTAGGGAACGCGTAGTATTAGGCGCTGCGTCTTTAATTTGCCCAGGCGGAATCGACATATGCTGCGACACATATTTTATGTTGGTCGCAGAAACAATTGTCACTCCGTTCAAACCTTCTTGCGCACCAATTATCTAGGTTAGAGCACAGCAACCTTGTGTAAGCCCTCCTCAATTATGATGTGACACAGCATTGGCAGTCCAACCTACCAATTTGATTGATTGGGCATGTCAATCCATCATATTCTTCGTTCATGTTCCTTTCCCATTTTCACTTTTAAGCCCAGCTGAGCAGCGATCCTTGGCAATAAGCTCTTTGACAGAGTATTCTTCACTCACCTCAGGAGCTTTGACCGAGGGTTTACGGCAGTCCAGTGAGACTCATCTGCGCCGCTGTTTGTGGGATAGTGGCTGTGCTGAAGTTTCGTGGTGTGAAGCGACCGTAGCATGAAAGTGTTGCCGTCAGGCCCGCCATGCATCATATACTCCGTTTGTTTTCTTTTCCCATTGTTCTTCAAAAGTCCAATTGATCAACGACCCTTGGCAACAGGCTCTTGGCGTAGTTACTCGTTCACTCACATGGCTACCCTTGTCCGAAAATTCAAGATAGTCCAATCGCAGTGAGAATAATCTTAGCCATTACGCGACAAGCTGCATTGATTTTGCTTTGCTGAAGTTCCGCGCCGGCATGAATGGACTCTCATCAGCGCGATCCCCAACGAAACAGTGGTATGAAGCAACAACAGCGGGCAAGCTTTGCTGTTCAGCCCGTCAGTGCAGGTAGGTATCACCGCAGCTACGTCCAACCCCGCTCGGCCACGTTGAACAAACTAACTTTGCGATGAAATTTTCTTTTCTTTCCACCAAGCCTAGGGTATCTGTGAATGCGGCTGCTTCAACGTTCCATGCCCACGATCATATGGAGAACTTGGGACGCTGGCTGGTAATGTTCTCGGGAAAACAAATAAACTCCACATATTGTAGATAACCTGTACCGTCACAACTATGAAGAAGTTATCGTGGTGAGACAGTCTGCAAGGATGGAATAGGTACGTCTTACAGGAATCGAATTTCATCAACGAGTGTAGGTTGATTCTGCTAGATATTCACTGTTGGGTGTGGTCCGCCTTACAGATGGCATCTGATGAAGGGTACTCGGGGTAATCATTAGGTGTGGGGAATCACCTGGAGTTCTTGGGATCATCTGGCTGATCATACATAGAAATATATTGTTATTGGCTCGCTCAAGACATTCTCCAAGGCTGGGAGAATTAGAGTTCAGAGGCCTTTTAGTCGAGGAAGGATGGCTGTTCGACACAGGACACGTGGTCCTTCCATGCTGTGCAACTTTGTGCTCATGCTTGCCGTTAACGCAAAATTGGTTTCTGGTGATTGGGACACAGCATGGCAAATGGTAGGGTGTGCTATCGCGCTGATTACTTTGGCTTGGATGTGGTTGAACCATGCTGTTAATCAATGTTCTGCTGTGAATATGCTCAGGTCTGAGTGGAAATTATATATTTTCTTGCTATGAGGAATACGAAGGGATCATAATATTTTGAACTGGTATAAGTCATCACCGGGGATGTTGTTGTTGTTGTTGTTGTTGTTGCATTGAGTAATTTCAAAACACACGGATTGAAACTATTGCTCTCCCCCAACGCATAGCACAGGAATAGGACGCATCGTTAGTTGACACGTGTCTTGCATCGCCAAGCTTCTTCCCAACAACCTGTCGGAACACAGAATCTATGTGGAAAACAAAATCCTAAACGAGTCACGAAAGAAGCAACTAGCAGCAATCGTTGACAGCAGAATAAGTTGTTCAGTAGACTGGGCTAGTATAAAGCTGCTTAAATAAGCTCTAGGGAGGGATGTTAGAAGCAACGAGGGAACGGGAGTTGAAATCTCGCTATTCGTGACAACCGGATGACGCCATACCATACACCCAGGCTGCTAGAAGAAGTAGCATGTCAGAGTTTTATCAGATGATACCAATTGCATCGGAGAATGACTTCCCTCACCTTCCTTTCTCTGATGAACAGAAATCCATGGCGATTAGAAGATGCATTGGTATTTCCTTGCTTAATTTTCGCAACGGCACGTATAGATCCTTGGCGAAGTATTTCCCCACATTGAGACCGGAATAGATTGCTGGCCGATGCGAAGAGAGGGTCATAAGGGAGGCCCGGTGTCAATGCGACTAGGCACTCTGTTTACCCCGCTCAGGCACGTCCACCAACATGAAAAGAAAAGACAAGGTTTTATTTACTACGCTTCGCCATCAGTACTCAACAATATTGTCGATGCTGCTCGTTCAATCGTCATGGGAAACCAATTGCGTTGAGCTGATCGTTCCTTCGACCGTCATGGCTGCCGCTGGATTGTATAGTATGGTAGCAGCATGTATTGCAATAGAAGCGTGTGTGGTCCAAAGCAGTTTCCGGTTTGAAGTGTGCAAAGTTGCATGGTTGTTTGGCCATAATCACTGTAGTAATCGAAGCGGAGTTGATGAGGACAAAAGACGACCAAGTACTACTAGACTTCTTCTCTTGCTTCTCAAGCCTATCTGTTTGCTCGAAAGATAACATCATGTTCTCCTATTCGTTGCCGAATTGGTTTAGATTATCGGGATCAAAACTTGTAACTTTGTTACACTACTTGGTAAGGGAGTATTGCGAGATTAAGGTCCCATCTCAACCTGCTGCATTACACAATGGAAAGGTTACATAGCGTCACTGTAACGCCATTTCTTTTTGCTGAAAGACGGGACTGCAGACGGAGTAGCCAACCTCGAGATCCAGGTATTGCCGATAAGCCCCACGTTTTGCGTAAATGGCATCCATGATGGACTTAAGATGAAAACGTTGGCTCTGGCGAACTCAATTGCCTACCTCTTGCTGCATCGGCAGCGTAAGAGTAGCTGACCACGAGGCTTCAGGAATTCTGATTTTCCATGACATTCGTAAAGCATACCCCACCAGCCAGTATTTTTCCTTTCGAATCCCCTTCAAAATCTCCATAGCTTTCGCCTGTGGTACCTGCTGGCGAACATGGTCACTGTCGACATCTCGCGATTAACATGTCGCTGCAAAGTCGCACGATGATTTCGATTTTGAGTGTGATACCTGCGACCGCTATTTCCTCAGTCGGCAAGCCGTCGAACAACACATGAATGCTCTCGGTCACTGGGAGGAATCGTCCTCCGAGGAAGTCTACTTTAGTTGTGACTATGACTCTTGTTCTGAGGTCTTTGATGACGAGCAATTACTTAGAGATCACGAAGTTGATGATCATTTCTACTGTGATCCGTGCGATCGAGAATTTCAAGAATTCAACAGCATCAAAATGGTCTGTCCACATCTTATACAAGCATCAGTAGATCTGGCTAACATCCTAAGCATCGCAATGGCCGGTTGCATCCTATCTGTTGCGGCAGATTACAAGTCCCAGCCCAATCGAGGACGATGCACCAGCGTTGACCTTTTATATCCCGAGGGCCGGAGTTAAGGTCCACATATCCTCGGGTTGCGGGCGTAGGATCCATACCTCTCCAACAATGTGGGGCTCCTTGTTGATTTCTCATATATGACATGGCACCTATGTAAGCAACAAGAAGGGCTGAGTCAGTTTTGTTGCTAATTTGAACCCAGGAGCCGAACAAGACGCGTGTGATAGCACAGATCGAGATCCTAGAGAAGAAGATCTCTTCTCTGGAACGTACAAGGGAGACTGATATACTTGCCAAGGAGGGAAAAAAAAAAATCATGGATTGGCATCAGCATTGATGGCGATGAAGGATAATCACAGAGCTTCTCATCAGGAGACTCAGTCGTGGAAAAAGAAGGCACAAGATGCAGAGCAAGCACTCAGGAAATATTCGGATGGAATTGCAAAGATGTTTGGTATCTTGCAAAGTTTTCAGATTTCCGATGGAATCAGTCTACTCGACAAGATAAGCATCTGATTGGGGCAAAGTACAATGGTTTACGATATATCCATTTCAAATCAATGACTGTATGCGGTCGTCAAGAATCGTTGAATAGTCAAGGATTGCAAAGGGCTCCCGTTGATCCAGTTTGCCATTTTGGCCCAGAGAGAATGCAATGCTACGCATCTGTACGAGAAAGCCGATTCGCATTCCACAAGATCATTCGAGCTGAAAATCAAGTTCCTTTAGTACAACATCCTTCGCTAGGTATGGTTGAGCGTGCTTTCGAATCTCGTCACGAAGCTTCCCAGATCCCGACACTGGTTCGTAGTTGGTGAGCTCAGTTTTCATGCATGACTCGATCAGCAACTTACCAAGAATAAGCATTGCGCTCTCATCTTCCTCCTCCCTCTGGTCTTCATCCGACAGTTCTACAGGACTTTGCTCCTTGCGGACTACTGGTTCCCAAAAGTTCTTTGATACTACTTCACTGATGAGTCGCTTTATATCTGGAGTTTGATTATATATACTAATACGATGGCCGGAAGGACGACTTATGAGCTCCTGTTCGAAAAAGATCGAAATCGTAAACATCTAGATTAGTAAGTTTAGTTGGATGAAGTATTCGCGGTCGAGACATAGCAGGGGCAATGAAAGACTAACGTAGCTTTGATCCTCCTCCAAGTTGTAGTTCAAGAATTTCAGGAGCGAATGGATATGATCTGACACCGGTGAGTATGCATCCGGCACCAATCTGCTGCTTGAACTTACCAAGTTCTCTCGTGTGCCACACCAGATGGACTCGTCTCGTGGACCCCCTTTCGGCGCCGATATCCATGCACTAATTTGGTCAAATATGGAAGCAAAACGACGATGCCGAAATCATTTGCAACCAATAGCACGCCTCTGTAATCCCAAACAGGAATGGTTCGTCCATAAGGTCCGCTGACGAAAGCAAGTCTCTCCTGACTGGGTGATGCCTCGCTAATAGCACCGGTATCCAGACATAGATTCCTCATGTCACTCGTGATACCTCGACGCGGCTGTACGACAAGATCGAGCTTGTCCTTTGCAACATTCGACCAGGAAGCCACTGTAAATGGATGCATCTGGAGAAAAGACAAGAGATTGATACTGGGGATCCACACCAGGACGTATTGGCCAGCATCGACCTTGAGTGGTCTAGGTAGCCGTACTTCCACGTGCACTAATCCATGCGCCTCTCTGATGAGAACTCTAGTGAATCGACGTCCCATCTTCTTATTGCGAAAGACCATGAGGCAAAAACGGGCGACAAATATCGCCAGCGAAGCTGCCAAGTATCCGATCGCAAATTGAAATTGTAAATTTGAAGTTGGCAGCAGATGTCGAACAATGCTAATGATTGCAGCAATCGCCAAGATCTGATGTGCCTTGAGAAAGATCTCATAGTAGCAGCGCTGCAAAAGGGGGAATGATAAAATAGCGAGTACAAGAAGTGACGCGGCACCCTATTTCAACATCAGCAAATTGTATTGCAGCTAAGGTCCGACTGAAATACCAAAGTGGTATACAAATCGTCAAAGATTGAGGAAGAACCGGCAGACACCATCATAGCAACCACGTGGCATAAGACCAGAACGCAGCACATCCAACCACTGGCGCGGTGGATGGATAAACCAGTCGCCAAAGGGGCACCCAGGCTATCAAACCAGAATTTCAGAGAAAAGTTAAAGCCAAGAAGCAAGAGACTCAAAAGCGCCATGTTCCCTGCTCGAAGAGCGAAGTCCCGAACTGAACGAGTACGGAAGGTTAAACAAAATATGTGAAGTGCGATATAACCAATGTGCACAGCCAGTGAAAGTATTGTGATAGGACCTATCAGCTTATGTCGGCGCACTGCGTCCCGACAGAGGAAAAACTTCAATGGATGCAGAAGGATCAACCGTGCAAGCCCTTGGTATCTGATTGCCAGGTTGGCAATTATGATCAAAAAGAATAAGCCACACCAAGATATGGCATATGTGAGGATGACATCCATCTCCATATAGTTTCTGCGTAAGAGTGATCACAGTGTTGGTGGCTCTTGATTCGTTGCTGTGGAAGAAATCAAGCCGTATATATTGATATAAAGACCATCAAAATTGGCTTCTTGTCTTTTGTCTCTCTTCTCGTCATTGAGCACGGACGATCCATATTCTGCGCTGATCTATATGTACCCTAGCCAGACCTACTTAGTACTGCCATCCATGAGTACTTCAGTCAGCCATAATCGGCTCTGGTCGACAAGCAATTTTCTACTGTCAGCTTAAGTGCCTTTGGCTTGGCGAAGTACTCATTGATGACAATACCAAGTGCGTCAGGCTGATGTACATGAATGTCAACGCCGGATGTGGATCGTCCGTGCTCAAAAACTAGGAAAGAGGGCCAACAAGAAGAAGCCGATTATGATTGTCTCTGTATCCAAATGAAAGGCCCTGAAGTGCATGATTGAGTGTCAGGTAACATGTCAGGTACTTGTATGATAGTGCTGGGCCACAACTTTTCAATCTCAGCAATCAGATTTGGACACGCGATGAGCAAGTGTCTTCCTGAAACAGATTGGAACTGCCATTTCTGCCATTTTTGGCAGCTCTTAATATTGACTTGATGCAGGAGTATGGGAAAATGATTCGTAGCGGATGTATTGAGATCTAAAAGTCGGGTTCTTTAAAGTTCGACACTTTTGAGCATCTATATAGTGTATCATGTTCCTTGTCCAGACAGATTGCACTGTTACACTTACATACTGCACCGCCCTACATGCATTTGTCTATTCCCACCGCTATACTAGCAGGTCAATTGCTGGCTGATGTATGGATCCATCGGCGACGACAGTGTGAAGAAAGATCCCAACAACTTGAAAGACTTCGGGCTATCCAACCTCTCTATCCAGTTGACCTAGGCACAAACGACGATGGTGAAGAACCGTCGCAAATGAGGAAACAGGTTTTATCGGGGAAGTCCCCTAGAGAAACCTCCTATGTGGGGAAGAACACCAAAGTGACCGAGAGCAGAAATCCACTCGCCAATGATCTGCAAAGCCGCCAGAGAGTTCACCGGTCTATACATTCGGCAAACGAAAAGCGCAATAGTATCTTGTCATGTGGGTCCAATGGTCTCCGAGGACGCCGAGACCGAATGCGGCGCTTCAAGCAGCAACAGCGTCCCGCTTTCTCACAGCCATATATCTTTCGTACTAGGTCTGGTCGTCCAGTCACCCCGATTTGGAAAGTGGTAGAGAACTATGAAACACAGAGGCTGTTGAGGCTTGCTGGTGGTAAATCTGGGAAAAGGCAGAGACGATAGAACGGACACTCCTGAGAATACAATTCTCAAAGTGGACTACGCTTTTCCTTTTGCTTTTTTCGAACTTGTAAATATGTTAAGTAGAAATCAAGATGAAACGTGCTCAGTGTAATTCAATGGGCTTGAAGTAGGCACCTAGTTTTGAGACTACCTGATCTAGCTAGGACCTTTGTGTAGAGACTAATAGTGTATCTTATATCTCTCTTCATAAAAGTTCACTCTACTGAATCTTGCAGGCAGCAATCTCGACGTTGCTGAATCTTTGCAACGATTGGTGATTACCATAGTCCCCATTGTGTTAGAGCCTAGATCTATTCCTCGCTGTGCGATCGGAGCTTGTTGCCTGAGATTTATGAAAAGAAGGAACAGAAAGAGTCCTATTTTAAGACCAGGTATTGCGCGCTCTGAAAGGATGTTTGGGTCTTTTTCCAACTACGGCGAGGTATCCGAGAGGTGGAAGACGACAGCCGTCAGCAGAATGTACATCTGCACACAGCTATGGCGATAATAGAAAATGATAGAGAGACTAGGTAGCGCTCACTATCAGCTTTCGAGCCCCAGCATAAACTTCGGGCAATTTCTGTAGGAATATCGCAGAATAGGGCGGCAAGTATTGTATAGAAACCTACTTCCACTACTACATTTAATTTTGTACCATCAATGGCATAGAAAGACATAGAATGCACTAATTCACGTACCGCCTTTAGGAATACTGTTTACGGCATCTTCTGGATTTGTGGGGCATTTCTTCGACGAACTAGTAGTCAGCTGCTATGGCTGGACAGGAAATGGACTACATATAATCTGTTACAGTTCTACAAGTATTGAAGGACAATACTGTACCATGACTATTTTCGTCAAAACTGGGGTAATCTACATGCTTATGGAGCTTGAGGTTACTGTTCACAACTATATAAGTAGGCGGCTTTCCCAAGTGTATGTCCCACATTATATAGACCTTTTTACATGTTCAACGAAATGGGGGATATCAGCATTTGTTCGCTACGCGAAGTCAACTTGCAAGGTAATCAGAGTCTTTTCCCCTCTTGTGATATGTGGAGGACTTTTTTACTAGTTTGAAGTTAAAACCTTTTTGCTAACCTCGCCTTAGTTCTGCCCAACGAAATTCTCTGCTCTATCCTGGAGAATTTACTCTACAGAGATGGTCTAGCTCTGGCCATGACTTCCCGTAGCATGAGCGCACGAGTCTTGCCTCGATTATATATGAACGATGTACAAGCGCACATTCGCCAAGGCGTGCCTTTCGCCCTCCAATTCAGTTGCTGGTTTGGTAGATTGCAGCCGAAGTCCAGATGACATGATCAACCGGCTTTTCGATGTTTCCAATCTCAAACGATTCAGCTCATTTAGAGGCGTTGTCACCACGTTGGATTACGGAATCAACTCAGCCCCCCAGCCGACCTTTTTCACTCTGTTACATCTCTGTTCCCTTCGAGGCAGTACGGCCATCGCTGAAGCCCTCATCTTTGGAGGTGCCAAGCTGGAGCGTACTGACACAAAAGGAAACACGCCGATCCACTATGCAGCGAACGAAAGCGTCGTACGTCCTTCTTTGTGAAATTGCTGTGCATCTTTGCCCTTCGTCCATAACTTCCAATACTCTGCTAAGTTAGAAAACAAAATAGGCAGCATTCATGCTTGAACATGGGGCAATCATCGATGGTGACATAGAGAAAAACCCACAAGGTCCTCTTGTTTCACTCATCCGTATCCATTATCTCCAGCGCTGCGGTCGAATAGCAACCCCTTCGAAGTGGCATTCTGCGGCTTACAGCATGGGAACCGATGGCGTACTCAAGTTTGGCGACATGACTCCAGACACCTTGTCTACTTTCCATTATCTGGTCAAGTCCGGTGAAGATGTATCACCACAACTGAGCGACCCACGCCGTCTTCCTCTGGCGCATGCGGTCCACTGCAGGCAGGCTGCAATCGTGAAAGCTCTGCTCGATGCCGACGCGGATCCTAATCCGACTTATGCCGTGCACGGACGCCCCGAGACTTATCTCTTCCTGACTGAGGCGCTGAACCATAGCACGCCAGAAATAGCCCTTCTGCTCCTTGACGCGGGTGCCTTGGTAGACGAGACACCCGGAAGCTCTCAGGAAGCGCCAATCGTGGCTTTAAGCTGCCTCCCGACTGGAGAGAGCAGCTATCTACTCTTAGCAGACAGAATCAGCCAGCGAATGAAAGACATAAATCGGCTCATCAAAGGTCAAACCGCACTGTGATGGGCCATCAAAAATGGCAAGTAAAATGGCAAGTTTTCGGTGGCCAAACATCTGATTCGAAGAGGTGCTTCCTGGGGCGCAAGAGGTATCTTTCTAAGAGGGAAAATCGTAGAGAGTCTTTTGCAGGCACTGGGCTGAGGAGCACTGGCATAGATTCTTTCGTTATGGTTTCCTTTCAGTGTTGACCTGTCAGAAGCAGCACTGCTTCGGTACGCTCTGAATTATTAGTATCTGTGTACGCACAGAAAGAATACAAATTGCTGGTATATGCATCATTACTCTATTGGATTATAGGACTATTGATGGACTTCTCAGAACATTCTGATTTAGAAGTACTTAATTGTTCGACCAGGATGAATTTTCCATGCCGTGCATAATTATTTGCATCTGTCGGGGACAGTATTGCAATGCAGTGTAATAGCTTCCAAGTACTGTGATGATCAGTGATGATCAATCCGTTTGTTTCCAGTGATACACCCTTCCAAGATTGAATCCTTGCTTCCGTTGATAACGAGAGTCGTTATAGTACATGGCATACATAATTCCAGATGGCGGTCTTATTGCCGAGTTCTAGTGTTCTACGTAGCAGACATGCACCGTATCTGTACAGCCGTACCTTCTC